>JAXGGA010000870.1:0-183564 GCA_038373865.1 Uloborus plumipes
AAATCCGTTGATAGCAAAACGGTTAATAGCACCGCTAAGTAAATTTTAAAACTGGTAGACAATTCAACATTTTTATCTAACAGTGACAAGTCTGCTTTCATACAACATGCAGCAATTCAGAAAACTTTTTACGGGGACACTTAAAATCACAGCAAAATGTGGCATCTCGGAAGGCTATTCGAAATAATGTGTGACAATTAGACGGTTTTTTTAAATTCTGAGCCACGGTTTTAACATTATTGCTAATCCTAATACAGTAATTTATATAAATACAACGACTTTTAAAACGGAACCTCTCTCCAGAAGGTATGTGCTGCCTTAGTTAGTGTGTAGCTAAAAGTATGCATCTATTTTTGTTTAAACAAAAAGATACAATGCTGCATTTTTCCCTTGAACTCTAACAACATTGTTTTCTCGCCTGTTTCAAAATATATTATAACTTTAACAAATCCATAAAATTTTTAATTAATTACAAAAAGCAAACGTGTTATAGCGATTAGCTTTAGTTTATTTATTCGAAAAATATGATTTGTATACTCTTTGTAAACTTTGAACTTGAAAATAGCATTTTACATGTGGTGGTGGTCCCTAAATCTTTGGTCGGTCATAACTTTTGTTCTACTGGTCCTAAAGTGATGCCGCTTGGTACCCAGCTTACTTTTGGCCCTCCGCGCCTAATTATGTAACCAATTGTAGGGGTTCCTATTTGAAAATTCAGACTTTGAGTTCATTTCCTTTTGTATATAGCCCCTTATCAAAATTTTACTTACATAGCTCCAAAGAAGACTGTAATCTATGTCAGAAGACACCTTTCTTTTGTTCTTTGCAAGTATAGCAGCCGAATAATTCAGAGTGTTTCGTTTTTGTTTTTTTTTCTATGACTGTACATATGTGCAAAAATTTTTGTTCGATTTCATGCAGTAGTTTTTGCTCTAGCTCGGCCACAAAAACTGGTCACACACATACAGACAGATATTTTCCAAAAATGGTCGAAATGGACTCAGCGCACCTCAAAACGTGCAAATCCGTCGAAATTCGACATTCGAAAATTTTCATGAAACCAATACTTTCTTCTATATATTAGATATAAAAGAAAGTAAAAAGATACATAATGTTCAGTACACAGATTTCGACTCCATTCACGGGAATTGAGTTGGAATCTTATCCACTCCAAGTAAGGCTCCTATAAGAGGGGAGCTGACTCATCCGACATTTTGGTTCCAAAACGGCGGTCGTGGAACCACTGGTATCTGTACTCAAGTCGTATTGAAGAAAAGTGGAAGCTAAGCTTGAATTGTAGCTGCAAAGATGATACTTGACTATTTTTGTCTATATGACAAAAACATTTTATAAACTCAGGCTTAAAACAAGTGTAATATGAAAATAGACCCAATTTCATGAAACATTTCCCTATAAACTGTTTTTAAATTCGAGAAATAAGTTAGCTTTTTAAATTTACCTAATACGGTGCTTTATCCAACTAATCATAAGTTATTTAACGCCAGAGCAACCAGTCATAATATTAATGTGTTTCAAATATCTGTAACAAGGCTGGATGTAAGAATGTCTTGGAACCAAAATGTCGGATAAGTCAGCCTGTCCTCTAAAGGAGCTCTAACTCCAAGCGCTCATACCAGCTGTTGCAGTCTCTTTCACTCTAACCTAATCCCTCTTGTGTATATCACACATAAGAGAGTTACTTGAGGTGAAATTCGTCTTGGAATTGTGAATTGCCTTTATAATTAAATTCATATATACATATGCATAATATCATGAAAACAACTGGTGGTTCATTAAAATACGAACCAAGTCTAATCGCCATTTAAGTTTGGCCAACAACGTTCATATGAGCTGTAGATAGGTAGGTGCCTTGCACATGCAGACCACGAAATTGTTTGATCAATTTATCACTAAATCCTTAAGCTTAACACTATTTCCTTTTACTTTTAAAGTAAAAATTGAACATCTTATGTCTCTAAACAAGATGCAATTTTGATTGTTTCGTATTTCAAATTTTTCAATTATTTCACTAGTCAGGTGTTTCCCTGCTAAGAGGCAGGGGTTAAACTAGAGCTAAACAATTACCATTACTAGTCCGTGAAGACTTGCAAATTGATTTAAATTTTAAAAAAAATCCAAATTTCTTGGCATAGATTTTGACTTCATTCACAGGAATTGAGTTGTAATCTTTGTTCCACTCCAAGTGCTCATACCAGCTGTTGCAGTCTTTTTTACTCTAACCTAATTCCTCTTGTGTATATCACACATAAGAGCGTTACATGAAACGAAAAACGTTTAGAAATATTACGCTGCCTTCAAAATTAAATTCTTATATATTTATGTTTAATATCATGAAAACAACTGGTGGTTTATTAAAATACGAACCAAATCTAATCGCCATTTAAATTTGGCCAACAACGCTCATATGAGCTGTAGATAGGTGCCTTGCACATGCAGACCACAAAATTGTTTAATCAATTTCTCCCTAAATCCTTAAGCTTAACACTATTTTTCCTTTTAAAGTAAAAATTTAACATCTTATGTCTCTAAACAAGATGCAATTTTGATTGTTTCGTATATCAAATTTTTCAATTATTTCACTAGTCAGGTGTTTCCCTGCTAAGAGGCAGGGGTTAAACTAAAGCTAAACAATTACCATTACTAGTCCGTGAAGACTTGCGAATTGATTTAAATTTTTAAAAAAATCCAAATTTCTGGGCATAGATTTTGACTCCATTCATAGGAATTGGGTCGAAAAATTTGTTCCACTCCAAGTGCTCATACCAGCTGCTGCGGTCTTTCTCTAACCTAATCCCTCTTGTGTACATCACACAAGAGGGAGCTACACGATATAAAATACTTCTTGATTTTAAATTACCTTCAATCTTTAAAGTCATATATAATAATGCAAAATATCATGAAAACAACTGGTGATTTAGTAAAATACGAACCAAATCTAATCGCTATTTAGCATACTAGCTTATTATCCGGCGTTGCCAGGATGATTATTAATACAACATAGCTCTAAAAAAGAAAGGACGTCATTTCAAGTTTTTCCAGGGTGGGGGGGCAAAGGGCAAAAACACAATACATTTTCACCAAAAACATTAAAAACCACTCCCACTTATATGTAAATACATTGATTTCTCAAAGTCGGGGAGGGGGCAATTTACCCCCCTCCCCTGCCCCCCTAAATGACGTGGCTGTAAAAAAGTATTTGAATGAATTCTATCCACATGGGCATACTTATTTAATGATAAAATGAAATTTCGAGCTTTTTGGATTTTTTTAAAATTTCAAAAAACCGCCTATGTGAATTCTAGTGCATCAAAGAACCTCTGTGCCATTTTTTTGAAAATACAAAGAAAACTGTGGATTTGTATTAGGAACAAACATACATACATACATCCATTTTATATATAGACTAGCTGTACCCGCCCGGCGTTGCCCGTGCATTTAGAAAATGCAGATAAGTAAATAGCGCAGGAATAGTAGTGTGTATAGCAACAAATCACAATAGTAGCAATTTCTAGTGTAGACAAAAAATAGCTTACTTATTGTAAGTATGTATGTATGGTAGAATGTGTATATTGTATGTATGTAAGAATGTTGTATAATGTATATGCTTGAAATAAGCATGGAGCGCTGTGAACGATGAGGGAATATAAAAATAAACAAAAGGCAAACATTATTTTTAAGTTATTATAATTTATTCCTTAAAATTATATATCATTAAACAATTACGACAGTAACACTATTAAACGATATCAATCTCTTAATGCTATAGCGTGAACAATATTTTTTGTTAGTCCATCTTTAGCTAACACAAACAAACTGGATGGTTTACCCACTCGAGAGCATGCCACGTCCGTGTGAAAAACATGGTGTTCTCAAATCTAAGCCACAAACAGACATCGTTTGACCTTGGGATTTGTTGATGGTCATTGCAAATGCCAATCTAATCGGAAACTGAATACCGTAAAATGGGGTGAATCGGAACACTTTTCAGCTTTGATTGTAAAAAAAGCAGTTAAAAGATTTTTTTTTAATTTGATTTTTTGGGTAAAAATTTCGGTCTTGCTTTACTTTTGATATTTCAAGCACAGACAAAACATTTTGAACAATTATTATTAAAATATATAGGAAATTATGGGTGTTCCGAATCACCCCGCTGATAGGGGTCAATCGGAACACATGTTAAAATTTTTATTTTTTTCCTTTTAACCTGTAATAGGTCTCACAAACATGAGTAATATTGATGGGGGAGAATAAGAACAGATAATTACTGTCAAATAAATGTATAACTTCAATACCAGTAAACGTTTATAATTTGTCAAAATTCAAAATAATTTTGAACTTATGAAAAATTAAAAGTAATTTTAAGAAATGCTTTTGAATTGAAATACAAAGATTTAACATGAATGGAAGTCGCTCAAGTCGTCTACAAATATGTACTTGTCCTTAAAACTAACAATTGTGACTTGGCTTAAGTTTTTTCATAACATCTCCTGGGATAAACTCTGCCTTTTCTTTAGTTTCTTGAATACTTTGGGTTTCAGGGATAGTCCTGAAAATTTTTTTCGCTTATTTATCACTGTCTGTGTGCTGGACTTTTACTACATAAAGTGTATGTGACTTTCCCTTTCTTATTTTAAGTAAAAAAAGTCCTGGAGAAAAAATCTTTTGAAATCTGCAACTTTTTGTCATTCTAAGATCTAGTTGCTCACGAGAAGGGATAAACAGTAATAAATCCTTGTCCTTGTCTTGATTCGAAGAATTGTGGTTAGAATCTTTATTTTTCAAACAGTTTCCTTTAAATAAGTTTGAATTGGAACAAAAGAACTAAGTGTTCCGATTCACCCCGCAAATTTTTTTCCTATGGCATTTTTCAGAATTCTTCATTTTTATGACACAATTTATAAAAAATGTAAATTCTAATGTGGTATTCTGTTGTTCAGATACATGTATAATTGAAACATTCCACTCTTAGTTTTTAAATATAAGAAGATTTGTTCGTGCATATGAAGTTTTGCAGTCTATGAAAATGTGGTGTTTTCTAGCATTCCACGTGCAGCCGTCTTTAGAAGCCAATAGCGTTGCCAGATTGACAAAAGTAATTTTTTCCTACTTCCTATGATCTTACCTTTCTAAAAAAAAATTCACGGCGAAAAATACCCAACAGTATATTTTTGAAGAATTTCTTCGTTCGGTCGGGAAGTTTTGTTCCGATTGACCCCGCTGTTCCTATACACCCCATTTTACGGTACGTTTGAATTGAATTGGCACATCTGTATGTATAATAGGAATCCGTGGTATGAGTATATTTTCACCTCTGAACTTGCCATTTAAAATCCTTTCTTAGATCACGTTTTTCATTAATTTTTGAATGACTAATCGCGTACCGTTGCACAGCCGGGGCGGGTTCAAATTACGAAGCAAGATAATAGGAGATCCAACCTTTATTTTTTAAAAATTTGTGTCACTTAACCCCCCCCCCCCTCCCCTCTCGCAGTGAAAAAAAAACATTACACAGCAGATTTTGCCTAATAACTCAACACTCATGGTGTTTGATACGTTTTATTTGTTTGTAATGATGTTTTTTGGTCACAACCAATATAAAAATCACAAAAAATAGTTACTTTAATTTTTAACATATATTTATCTTCTTCAGAATTTTTGACTTTTAATTTTACCTTGAATTTGACGTAAATGCAAGGTATAAAATACAGAATTTTATAAAGGTATAAAAATTAACATAATATAATTGATAGTGCATATAATTTTTGAAAAAATGATATAAGTGCCGCAAATCAAAAACCATTTATTGCCACAATCGATTCAAAGCCCCCAAAAATGGCGCAAACGTCCATAAGAAAATTCTACAGCATCGAAGGACCCCATTGCCAATTTTAACAAAGATCCGACCAAAACTGTCATTTTGTACTATAAAAAAATATGGGGTAGATCCCCATGAGGAGATGTACCTGCATAAGGACATTAATCATTCAAAAAAAAAAAAAAACATGCAGCTGTTCGAAAAAATCCTTGCGGGCCTGGATTCGATCTCATTCCATCAGGAACTTCAACCTGACGCACAGAACCACTTGACCATCGGGTCGCTCGTTGAAGTAAGAATTTACGATAACACATATTGTATTGGCGAGCAGCGATCTCGAGAAGAAGTTTTATAAATAATTTTTAAAATTTTTTCTAATTCAAAAATCGAAAATCGGGCTTCGAGGTCTGGTGGCCAGCCCCTTTGTGCTTCCGTGTAAAAAATTCCAGGTCCCTGCGTGCGATAGATTTGGCTGAAGAGCTCGGTCAGACAAATGGACAGACAGGCAGACAGACAGACAGACAGACACATTACACTTGCTTTTATTATTATAGATAGATTTTAAGTAT
The DNA here is from genome assembly GCA_038373865.1 of Uloborus plumipes. Lineage (NCBI taxonomy): Eukaryota > Metazoa > Arthropoda > Arachnida > Araneae > Uloboridae > Uloborus > Uloborus plumipes. Next base: position 6,406 of record JAXGGA010000870.1, read on the forward strand.
TCGAATTTCTTTCCTGCATTATTTCTTTTTTTAAATTCCTCTTGGTTGAAAAAGATATTTTAAGCCATTATTCTAAATGAAAAAGATATTTTAAGCCACTAAAAAATAAACACTTGCATTTACATACCCAGTCAAACGTCGTACAGTCAAATGTCGTTATACAGACCCGCCTTAACAGACCCGCCTAAAACAATTGCTATGGCCGAGGGTTCGCTACATCCGGATTTTTAAACAAAAACTTTTCTTTCCGTTGCCATTTTGAATAAAAAAGTTAATTAACCTGTTAATCGGGGAATTAGCTATTGCTCAACTTGTTTCACAATGGGGACTTTTTTTCGCAGCGATAAGTAATATCACACCTCAAATAATAAAAGAATATCGTTTAACTTATGATTTTTATTTATTTTGATAAAATATTTTATATTTTTAGCCATATTTTGTAGAAAATAAAAAGTACTTAAGTCATAAATTTATTACTAATAAAAATATATAAAACACTGAAATTCATAATAAGAATATTCAAATCAGAAAGTTATTACTAACATGTAAGATACTGATATGTAGACTAAAATGAATCCAAATTGTGGCAACTCGAATTATAGATCATGCAGCGCCCGTTTTCCCGTTAATAGCGTTAAGTTAGATTACAAGAACATGAAAATTCATGACGCATTGACAATATGATGGCATATTATATAACCACTCTAAGATTTAATAGATAAGAACAACGTAGAACGTGATGCGTTCAATATATTACGATTAATTTCTATGACGAAAAATTTCGTCATGCCCATTGCTGTAGGCTTTTATGTATGACGAAATATTTCGTCATACCCAGTTAACAGGTTAAATTTCTTGCACTTTTTAAAATTCCAAGAGATTTATTTCTTTTCGTTGCCATTTAAACTCAAAACGGTAATTAAATTATTGAACTATTTAAAATACCAAGACTTTTATTTCTTACTGTTGCCATTTTGAATTAAAACGTTGAGTTTTTGAACTTTTTAAAATTAAAGAGTGTTCTTTCTTTCCTTTGCCATTTTGAATACGTTTTACAACAAAGTTCTAACAATTGTTTTTATTCTAATGAATGACTTTTTTTCTGGTACCATTTTGAAAATGTGTTTTAAATAAAATTGTAATTGATGTTTTTAGCAGAGACTTTTTTCGGCTGAGATCCAAATATTTAAACAACTTTTTCGATTAGAATTTTGCAATTAACTTTACAGAAAGAAAGCGGTTTGGAAATAATTATTTTTGAAAATGAATTTTATTCGTCATTTAGGGAGAGTGCTATGTATGCGCCGTTTGACATCGTTTTTAATTCTAAGGAATCATCTGCAAATAATTCGATCGACTTTTTGATGCAGAAAAGCTTTTTAGAGAGGCGCTTTAGCGGGGAGTAGTTTGTTGAAACTTTCATCGTTACTTAATAGGCGAGCTGTAATTTTACTTGGCGGCGAGAAATTTTGTTGAAACTTTCCTCACTACTTTAAAGGCGAGTAGTTTGTTTAAACTTTCCTCACTACTTTAAAGCCCGTGCAACGCCCGGCCCCGCAGCTAGTTGACAGTAACATGGAAATTGGTTTTAGGAAATTATATAAAATTTAAAAATTATTTTGGAAAAGTTAGAAAAATGAAAAAAAAAAAAACTTGTCTCAATATTAAATTACTATTTCTAAAATCGGAATTGTAAAAGCAAGAAAAAAAGTGATAGTGAAATTGGAAGAATTAAAAATAATATTTTTTATCATTAATTGACTCAGCCAACAAACAGGCCGATTATCAAACGCCGATCAATCGGTAATCAATAATCGATCAATTTGCTTATCGATGCATCCCTACTTCCTGCTATGGTCACGTTACTATATTGGGACTTAGCCTAATAGATCCATCTTTACAAGACCCATTCATCATCTTATTATTATTACTGCAGCTTCACATCAACAATTAAAATTCAGAGCACTCGTTAAACAGCTAAATAATGCAAGTAATATTCCAGTTCAATGTAAAAAAAAGACTACCTATTTTGTGAAAATAGAGAGCACCTTTGACATTTAAAGAAGTCATTACTCTTCGGGATAAGGCCTAATTATTGCTCTGGAAGACAGTAACAGCTAGAGAAAACCGAGGTAGTATATCCAATTATTGAGTTTTATGAGCGCCGTTTGAGTGAAACAACTACCTTGCAGAACATTCAAAGCTATTTACAAGAATTACCAATTACTGATAGCATAGCAAGTTAGTGCGAATGAAGCAATTTGTTTGCTAAAATAAATATTCGGTTAATATGATAATATTTGATTTCTATTTCTTTGACGCACACTTACGTAAATGAATGTACTGAAGTAAATGGTAAGTATTTTTTAATAACTATTTATTCAATTTCAACTTTGATGTAGATCAGAATTTTAAAATTTGCTGTGTGGAGTTAGTAAGCCATATTCATCGCCCTATTTAATTGTTACAAGATAATAAAACGAATGAATGAAACGCAGTTATTATTTTTATCCTGCAACTCATTGTTAGTAAGTTTTTGGTTTCTGACCTCAACCAGGGGAAACTACCACACGTAATCTAAATTAAATTTTTGGACTAGTTTTACATATAATTCAATTTTATGTAACATCGTACTTATAAAATTTCATCGAAATATTGACAACTATTTTCAATTTTTCAACATAAAAAAGCTCTTAAAAAGCTACTTGATAAAAACATTGCTTAAAATATGTAGAACAATTCAAACATGCCTGACTGTCTTTTGAAAAGGTTCAGAAACTCAAAACTAAGATTCATTTGATTACATAAATTACTTGTTTTCTGAAAAACATTGTTATTTCGTCGACAAAAGGATACTTTCTGCTTAAAAGCATAAGCGTTGTTTTTGAGTTGAATATCAAAGTCTGGTGCAAACTGATTTGAATGTATAGTTTCTTATTAAGACAACCAACTTTGATAAAGCGCATGTGCACCATAGCTAATGTATACTTCTAACTCTTCCCGTAACTATGTTTGAGCTTAATTAGAAACAATAATTTAAGTTGCAAACACTTGTTTTGTAGCAGTCATAAATAGTTCCGTTTACATGTGATCGGTTTTTTAATAAAGTGTGAAAAAATTACTTTTTTTCCTTTTTTGCGAGAACTATTTGCAAGTTTTACGACTTAGTACACTGGATAGATAACTTCTTGATAACACTGTTAGTAGAACACATATTAAAAAAATATGTTGGGCTTTTTAATACAGAGGCTTAGCTTGTAAATATGAAGATTAACTTTTTTATTATATTTTGACCCAAAGATGACCCTTGACAGTCATAAACGATTTTAATGTTTAAATAAAACTGAAGTCTAAATGACATACCTTCCAACTTAAATTAAGTAATAAGCTGGCATTTTTATGATCGTAGTTTTAAATAACTTTTCATCGCGATAAAATATTATGAATATCTTTAATTTGCATTACGTTCAAGAACACAGTACAAATAAAAAGGGTTGACAAAACAGTAAACCACATCTAACATATTTAAAAATCACTCACCTTTAAAATGTCTATTGTTCGTTTTTTTTTTTTTTTTTTTTTTTTTAAATTGGCCCTTAATAAATGTACCGCTATTGCAAAAATTAGAATAGTGTGTTTTTTCTTTATTTAAATTTTTCATTTTTTAAATATAATTTTTATATTAATTTTTACACTGGAGAACAGTCATTTTGCGGAATTCTTGCTTAAAATATTTTTCTTTATGAAACTACTAGCTATTTCACTGAAAAAACCTAAAAAAAAAAAAACCAACATGTATAGAAAAAGTATTTTTACTAAGATCCTTTATCAGAAGAATATAAAAACAAAAACAAAAAAATACGTTGTTCATAAAATAATTCAGACAAAAATTACAAAAATACTTTTTCTTGTAAGCGTTTCTGTTATGGTTTTTCTCAGTACAAAATTCTTATTAAAGTCCAATAGTAGTCTGCCGCCACGGGGCGATCAAATCGACCTTGATATTTTTCTGCCATTATCCTAATGTCCAGGTGGAACCGTTCTCCTTGTTCTTTACTGTAATCGCCCAGATTATCCGGGAATCTGTCGAAATGGCTAGGCAAAAAATCCAATTTAATGCTTATAGTAACTCCTAATGTTTGAAAATTTTGAAGTATTTCAGTACCTCAGAACCAGACTAAGGTAAGTCCATTTACATCATTTTTCAGTAGAGGGGAAAAACGATTGTCGGATACATGCAAAGGATGGGACTCGCGCTCTTTTCACGCTGCTAAATAATTGTGAAAGAATTTATTTTATAGAATACTGTTTTAATGGGTCGATGTGGAATAAGATTCTGCATACAATGAAACAAAAAAGTGAAAATCGCCATTTTTGGACTTAAGTCGTTCTGGTTCTGAGGTACAGATTTTAGCAATCAATTCTGAATAGTATGTTGCTTTATAATACCCCAGAAATGTTTGAATCCTAAAACAAAAACTTAACCATATTTATGATTCAAATAGTGTCACATGGTTAATGGTTTACAAATGCAGTGTCTTTTATTAAAGTATAGATTTGCGATTCATTGACAATGCCTACTTTTAATGTTTCCATGCTCAGGGCTAGAAATTTTTTCTACTCATACTTAAAGCAGTCACCAGTCAGATCAAAGGCACTGATGAACGGTTTAATGAGCCCAAGTTTGAAATGAAGTAGTGGAAGAAGAATATTTTCTCTACTTATCGGTGGTTCATGAATAACGCTTGCTTTTCCTACTTTTTTTTCTCTCTAAATCCAGACCTTTCTATTTTAATGTTGTTTCTGTAGGCTACCCAATAGACGTATCAAACAGGGATATTTCGTTTACTCAACCTTGCTGGTCAAATAGAAATACATCATCTTCAAGTCGGGGAGTCTAACACAACGTTTTTGTGAAGTCGAAAACTCTCGCATATTCCATGCGCTCTTCACCCCTATGGCCCCTTATTGACTGACTTAATGAAATTGAGCTAAAATGTCTAATCACAGTCACTGTAATACAAATACTTCCAAAACTTTTGTTTTTAACTACCAGTTTTTGACGAATTACATAAAGTATATTTTCAAAAAGTTCAGAAGCTTGGATTGTTTCTCTTTAAATTTCGTCTTTGAACTTAGGTTGAACCTGTGGCTGTTGAAGTCGCAGGTGGGAATACAACGTTGAGATGTCATATTCCGTGCCTCTAGTGCGGAAATCCGTTATCAGGCGCTGTCAAACTTGCCATTTGCAATCTCGTTGTTGCTTTGGAAGGCATTTTGTCCATTACTCTCAACCCATATTGGACCATTTATAGAACGCGTCATCAAAAAAATTTAAAATTGCGTTTATGTTATTACTAAGAGGTGCTTAGACATATAAAACAAAACTTCTGAAAAATCTTTTTTATTTTTTTAAATACAGGCAGTCCTATAAAGAGGACAACGGTCGAATGCACTACCTAAATTTCAAAATTTTAACTTACTGTCCCAGAAAAATAATTAAGAGTGAAACTTTGGAAAGTAGTCCAAACAAAGTCCAACGTTGCATTTCTGGCATATAAAGCAACCTAAACATATGCCCGTCATTTATGGGTGGTCAGAGGGTCAATTCCCTCCTCCCCCCACCTCGGTTTTGAGAAATCAGTGCATTTTCATATAAGTGGGCGTGGTTTTGTAGTTTTCCGATAAAATGGTATTGTTTTGCACCCTTCGACCCCCCCCCCTGGAAAAACCTGAAATGACCGCCCTGCCTAAACAGCAAATGATGCACTCCAATCTAAGAGGAATTCTGAAAATTAGAACGGTTTCCCCCAAAGGGAACAGGTGTAATGCAAATCTTTAGATGTACAAATAATACCATGGGGGAAGCCCGTAAATCAATCGACAACCCTTCCACTGGAAAACTCCCCCCACTTGACCTTGTTTTGTTCTCTTTTGTGGTGGGGATTTCTTTCTTTCTTCTTTTTTTTCTTTTTCAATTTATTATCCTTCCTTATCAGATCTTTGAAAATTAAACAGTATCAGAAATAGCAGAAATGCTGCCATGGTGCACTTTGTAAATCAAGATCACACCCTTTTTAGCCTACTTTCCGGTTAAAAATAAAAGAAAGACGAAAAAAGTATTAAAAGTTGCTTAATGCATCTAAAAAATATCGCCAAGTCCAAAAAATATCGCCAAGTTAAAAAAATATCGTCAAGTCCGAAAACAAGTCAAAAAGAAACAAAAAGGTAAAATTAATATCGAAAAATGAAAAGTCTGAAAGTAGGGTATTGAGATGGGGAATTTGTGTGTCGGTCGGTCGGTCGGTCTGTCTGTCCCCCCTAATAACTTTTGAATGAACATTCCGATTTGGACAAACTTTTTTTTTGTTTTAAAGATTCGGCGAGTACAGCTCATTCCCATATTTGATTTTCCGATTTGAACAATTTTTGGTTCAACTTTGAACCGTTCAAACAACCTGTTCCGCGATGCTAACTTTTGAGTGAACTGTCCGATTTGAACAAACTTTTTTTTGTTCGAAATATCTTATCAAGGATACTTCATTCCCGTATTTACATTTCCGATTTGAATATTTTTTTTATTCAACATTGAACCGCTGAAGCAAGCTGTCACCCCTATTAACTTTTGAGTGAACAGTCCGATTTAAATAACTTTTTTTTTTGTTCTAAGGATCTCAGCAAGGATACTTCATTGCTGTATTTAAATCTTCAATTTGAACATTTCTTCGTTCAACATTGAACCGTTCAAGCAACCTTTCCCCACCTAATAACTTCTGAGTGAACCATCCGAATGGAATAAACTTTTTTTTTGTTTGAAAGATCTCGGAGAGGCTCATTCCCATATTTCGCTTTTTGATTTGAACCATTTTTCGTTCAATATTGAACCGCTCAGAAAAAAAAATTAACATTAGCGCCAACGGGGAATTTTAGTTGAGTGTTGATCCTGAACTTAAAGTCGGATTTTCTTCAAACTAACTTAATGTTTTTAAAGTATTTTTCTGAATAATTTTCTGTGAGGACTCTGATTCCGACTCCGACTCCGCAAACATGGCCGAAATGCAGGCTCAGAAAAAAAAAATGATTGTCTGTGCAGACGATTGTTTGTTTATTTATTCATTTGTTTTATTTTATTTATTTATTATTTTGGCTGATGATTTTTTTTTTTTTTTTTTGTAACAAACATTTTTTATCAACGAGGGCATTTTATTCTTTATTTATATTTAACAACTGGCAACGGATTAAAAGTGAAATTCGAGACATTTTATCAACGGACGAGTTTTTTTTTCTTTCTTAAATGTGTTTTGATGTACTTTGTACTTTTATTTATTTATTTATTTTTTTTTTTTTTTTGAAAACGATTGAGGAATTTTTCTACGAAAGAACTGTAACAGTTACATTCTTTACAAGGTGCGACAAAACTTTATTTATTCCTTTATTTACTTTTTAAGTGTCTATTTCATCTGATGAGAGGGGTATATTTTGCTTTTAGAAATCAGCTTTAAGTGCTAAAAAGGTATGTTTGACATAATTTTTAATCTCAGATAATCAAGAGAATAATGATCAGATGCTAGAATTCCGATGTGGATGTACGGGAAAGTAGGCTCGTTTAGTTCTTGACTGAACTTCTTGTTTAAAATATAACCACTCAACGGTGCTAGGAGCAACATTCGATGTTGGAATTTGAATCAGTTGAAAATAAGGATAGGTATTGGACTGTTGTCATGTTTATAGGACACCTGCATAATTCGCTATATAACTCAATAAAATATATCTATTTTCTTGAATATTTTTATTCATAAAATAGCACTATCCTTCTACTCTAAAAATAATTCCATGCATTTATTTTTAAAGTAAATGTTTAATTTTAAATTAATTATTAAAACAATCATGTTTTTAAGTAATATTTTTAAAATTTATTTTTCAACTTAAATTTACTTTAATTGTCAATTTTTGGTTACATATTATGCACATGCTCATCAAAAATGGTAATAATGTAATTGTAAAGTTAGGAATTTTACAGTTTATTGCCGTAAAATTTAGCTGTATTATACTGTAAAAAGAACATTATAATACCGGCAGCAGAGGTTCCAGTTCAAAACTGTAAAATACACGGTAATAAACGGTAAAATTAGCAATTTTGCAGTTTATTACTGTAAAATTAGCAATTTTACAATTAAGTACTGTAAAAGTAGACATTTTAGTTTTTTTATTGTAAAATTTGCAATTTATATAGTTTATTACAATACAATTAGCTGCATTATACTGTAAAAACGACATTCATTTTTTGCAGTGTCTTGTCGAACCTCTTTATTTTGAATTCGCCTGGAACGATTTACCGAAAAGACGAACTACAGTTCTGATCTATACGTACCCCGTATTAAAACTTCTTGGAGCGGTCACCTCTACTAAGTAGCCATCCCTCTTAATGTACACCATTTTGTGGCATGGATTATTTGCCCCGTAAACAAAAGGCTGATTAAAGTCCTATCAGCAGCCACCCAACTCCTCGGAACTAGAGCTCCTTTAGATGGCAGGCTCACTTTTCCGCTTTTTTGGTTTCAATATATACTTAGATCCAGCCTTCGTTACAGATATTTGAAACACATTAATATTATACCTGGTTGCTCTGGTGTAAAATAACTTACAATTTGTTGAATAACGCACCATATTAGGTAAAATTAAAAAGATAACTTATTTCACGAATTTAAAAACAGTTTATTGGGAAATGTTTCATGAAATTGGGTCTATTTTCATATTGCGCTTGTTTTAAGAATGAGTTTATGAAATGTTTTTGTCATACAGACAAAAATAGTCAAATATCATCTAGGCAGCTACAATTCAAGCTTAGCTTCCACTTTTCTTCAATGCGACTTGAGTACAGATACCAGTGGTTCCACGCCCGCCGTTTTGGAACCAAAATGTCGGATGAGCCAGCTCTCCTCTTATTAGAGCTTTACTCCGAACGACCGCCGAGTGGGTTCATCAGTTCATTTTTTCGAAAAAAATCTGCTTACTTCCCGTTTCAGTCTTTCGGCTCAAAATCAGCTTAGAGGAGGGATTTCAATAAAATTTTGGAGAAAAAATTATATTTCCACTATTTGATCAGTGGTCTGCAATGAGAATAATTATTTCCGAGAAGAGTAAACACTGAAATCACAAATTGTACTCGTATCTTTCTTTCAATGTAGTATGACATCAAATAAATTACCATTTCAATTTAGAAAAGCATCAAGCATCATTAAAAATGAAAAATATGTAATATATTTGTGTCAAAAACCACATTAAAAAAATACTACATATTATTTAAATTACAATCATCTAAAAAATTATAACTATCAATCTCTCATAAATTTCCTTTTCCCAAATACACTCATAATCATTTCGAACCATGTTTCATTCATCACTTCTCTTGAGCCATTGTAGTTTATTTACATGGCGTTCATTAGTTACATTCTGTGCAGATTGATTGGGTCACTAACAAAACGTTTAGACTTTCGATTTCTCATTCCCCGTACCTGTTAAAACATTTCTCACGCTTTCGTCCACTAAAACTATTTCTGGAGTTGCCTTTTATCTCTTTTCAGGAGATTCTTTTGTCTTCTATAACAAAGTTTCCTCAAATTTTTCTGACTCTTGGCTCCCTTTGACGAATTGTAATTTTTTAATCTAACACCTAGAGTATCTTTATTATATGGGCGATTCTCTGTAAACTCGTCAATTTTCACACGAAATCTGTCCGGGCCCGGTTTTTTTTAAATGTTCGTATAATTCTAATACTGTTGCTCAGAAAATCAATCTATTGCTTTGGTTTGAAAGAGGGCCAATTGAAGTTTGTGTTTTTCTGATAAATCATGATAGGGGGTAAGTCCCCCGCCTAGTATAACTAGGCAGGGGACTGTAACAGGTGACTGTGTTTTTGCTCTTTGTTGCGTAAAACTATTTGGACATAATTAGTTAGAGACTACCTATAAATTTAGGCACAAATCGTGGACATAACAACTAATCTGTTTCATAAATAAACTAAATGACATTAATAAAATCACTTCCCAGAGGACTGTTTTCGCAACGACCCTGATGCATACTTTCATCACAAATGTAGCTCTCAAACTAAGCAAAGTAGCGTCTCAACACCGTTCTCGGCGATTTCGGCAAATTCACACTAATTACTTTAAACTTCATGCCAAAAAGAATTTGCAAAAGTTATAGATTTTTTGTATTACAGCTTTGAATTTGTTGCAGGGGACTGTTTGAAAAAACTCCGGACAGAATTTACATGAAAATGTCAAGTGTTAGAAATACGTAATTATACCTTACATAAGAAAAATATAGTTTCATTATTCTATTTTTAGATATTAATTGCAAAATTTATGTAGTGTTAATAGGTTTTTTGAAATACTATCTTTAACAGTTAGACTATGGGACTGGGACAGCCAGGGGACTGTGTTTTTGACGTGTAGATAATTTCTAGAAAAAAAAATTAAATTGTTATCACTCCAAACACAATTAGGCCACAAAGTATTAGGGTAATTCCATGTAAATGTCAACCTAGACATGGTTTTTTCATCTTTCAATACATATATCTTGTGATACATCATTTTAAAGATAATTTTTCAAATTTTTAGAATTCAACATAAGTTTTCACAAAATATTACTCCAAACCCCTGAAAAATGGCTGTAAAGATCACATATGCAGTTACCCAAAACAGCGCATATTTTTCTAACTTTTCACATTCATATACAATTAAAAAAAAATGCAAATAATGATGATTTTTTTTTTAATTATTGAAGAATGATTCTTTTGCTTTACAGAAATGTATATATTTTTTTGTTTTGTCATAAAATGAATATTGCAAAGTTAATGGGTATTCAGTCTGGTTTACTTGTTATGTTAGTCACAAAAACATGAATTAATTCAGTTATTCCCTTCTAGAAAGAAATTTTTTTACATTTTTTCCCCTAATCTCTTCTATGGGATGGGTACAGTTAGATTGATAAGATTGTTCATAAAGAACTTCCTTTTTTCTGGCCATAGGACTTGTGACTAACATAACATTACTGTGTGTGACTAACATAACACGACTCTTTAAGAAATACTTAAATCTTAAGTAAACAATTTATTTTAGAAACAAATTAATTTACCGAACATCTTATTTTAAAGAAATTAGTGTGACCATATATACTACAGTAATTTATTTTAAAAACAGTTCTTTTAATAGTAAACTTGGAGTCGAAATTTTAGGCTGTAATTTGCGACGCAAGTAAGCACTCGGCATACGAAGTCAACATCTTCAATGAAAGAATTTTAAATTATTTTATAGCTATATGCGGGATCGCTGTGCAATTAGTTTTTCTATCAACATATGGAGCTGCTGCTCACTTTAAAAACATATATGACTCTAACTGCCTCCAGCATCTACAGGTCATGGAGTTTTATGAAATTAGATCATGGAAAGTGCCCACATGTATAGCACAACGTGTGGAGCAGCGTTTTACATGGGCAAACTTTGGAAATTATGCAAAGAAATTACTTCAGTAATAAAAAAAAAACAAGAATTGAAGATAAACTGCTTATTTTTGAGTGAAAGTGACAAGGCTGAAAAGAAAGAGCTAGAGTTGTTGTTTGAAAATGGGAATCCCCATATAAGTTTTTCGGTAATAATGATATGCTGTAAATATGTAGAAATTGAAAATTTGTTTATAAAAAATACAGGGAATGATATCCCAAGAAAAGAAAAAAATTTTTTTAAGAAATTGTGTAGAAGACGAAGCTGCTGATGATTTTGAAGTAGATTCTCCCGGACTGTTCTGAGATACAAAAACTAAGACAGTGGGTAATTTTATTGTGGTCGTATTTACCTCTCGTAAGGTTAAAAAGAAACATGGTAGGCAGGTTTTATACATGAATAAAAATGATTATAAAGTTCTCTTCGAGAGAAAAAGCTATGAGGCAACCTTTGTGTTTCCCACAAATGAGAACAAATTTTGGATTTAAAGAATTCAAATTTCGAAAGTCTTGTCGCAAACATTTGTAAATTCCCGCAGACATTATTACTTTAAATACAAAATTGAACTGGACATTTTGTTTACAGGTAAACATGCGTGTTAATCTTCAATAAAATCTTGTTTGCATTCTAATATTTGTATTAATATTACCTGTAATACACTTAAAGTTAAATGTATAATCGTGTGTTATGTTAGTCACGTTATGTTAGTCACAGGCAAGTTTTATTAAAGTACTACTTTTTGCAATATTATTTAAAATATATGTCAAATTTAAAATTATTAATGTGAAAACAACATTTCACATAGATACTATCACGGGAAAAATAACAATTTTATGGTTTAGTTTTAGAGAATTGTGTTGATGAATTTGGTACAAAATTTTGAGGGTTGCAAATCTGTTATGTTAGTCACGTTGATCAAAATGTCCCCTAACTCCCAAAAATGAAAGTAATAATATTATTTTTTTATATTAACTTGAACAACTCATCTATGCGGAGAAGAATAACACCTTGTTTTTGGTATTGTAACAAAAATAAGGCTCACACACAGAAAATAAGATTAAAAATTTATTCTAAATGTTATGTTAGTCACGATGGAATTACCCATTAATGCTTTACTTGTATTAAGAATGATAATTACTTTATTTTACTTTTGTGTTATTTACACTTTATTATTTTAAAAATACTCAGTCCGGACAGCCAATTACCAGTTTACAGAGAATCGCCCATATAATACTTATCGACACCGTGGTTACTGTGTGATACACCTAGTTTTTCTTAGTATACCCTTAGTATATCGGTACTAACTTTGAAACCCTTGTTTGATAACTTCCCCATCAACTTAAGGTTCCTATAACGGAGAGCTGACTCATCCGACATTCTGGTTTCAAAACGGTGGGCATGGAACCACTGGTATCTGTACTCAAGTGGCATTGAAGAAAAGTGGAAGCTAAGCTTTAATTGTAACTGCATGGATGATATTTGACTATCTGTGTCTATATGACGAAAAATTTTCATAAACTCAGGCTTAAAACAAGTGCAACATGAAAATGGACCCAATTTCATGAAACATTTCACAATAAACCGCTTTTAAATTCGAGAAATAAGTTATATGTTTAAATTTACCTAATATGGTGCTTTATCCAACTAATCATAAGTTATTTTACGCCAGAGCAACTAGGTATAATATTAATGTGTTTCAAATACCTGTAACAAGGCTGGATCAAAAAATGTCTTGGAACCAAAATGTTGGACAAGTCAGCCTGTCCTCTAAAGGAGCTCCATATCAACTATTATCCACATTAATTCGGCTTTGGTTTTTTACTTGCATGACATTTAAGGAGCTGATTAATACTATTAAAATCTTGTCTGTTTGTCTCTCTGTCCGTCTGTCTGTCCGTCTGAAGCTTGAACTCCTCAAAAACCTCGGAGAGTAGAGAATTAAACAAAGTATCATTCGATTCGAAATTTTCTAAGGAAGACAATAAGACCAACCGCGTAATTCTACGACGTTAATTAGCTGAGTTATTAGTTAAAACGTAAATTAAATTCTTTGCGCTTTTAAAATTCCGAGACATTTATTTCTTTCCGTTGCCATTTTGAATTAAAACTTTAATTAAATTTCTTCCACTTCTCAAAATTCCAAGATATTTATTTCTTACCGTTGCCATTCTGAACTAAAACGTTAATTAAATTATTGAACTGTTTAAAATTCCAAGACTTTTATTTCTTACCGTTGCCATTGTGAATAAAAACGTTAAACCAATAGTTGAACTATTTAAAGTTCAAAGACTTTTATTTCTTTCGGTTGCCGTTTTGAATTAAAACGTTAATTAAATTATTGAACTACTTAAAATTCCAAGACATTTATTTCGTTCCGTTGCCATTTTAAATTACAACGTTAATTAAATTATTGAACTTTTTAAAATTAAATAGTTTTTTTTTCCGTTGTCATTTTGAATACGTGTTACAACAAAGTTCTAACAATTGTTTTATTCTAATTAATGACTTATATTTTTCCCCTGGTACCATTTTGAAAATGTATTTTTAAATTATATGCAATTGCTGTTTTTAGAAGGGACTTTTTTTGGCAGCGATCCAAATATTAAAACAACGTTTTCGAACAGAATATTCCAATCACGGGACGCGAAAGCGTCCCGCCCCACCAAGAAAACCAAATACAAGCCGCCAAGAAAAATGTAAAAGAGCAATCAAAGGACTGATTACGCGAGTAACCAAACCGGGGTTTTCACCCCTCTGTATCTCAGCCTCACAAAGATCCCTAGAATTCATTTTTGGTATACTCAATCTCCAGCGGCCCCTGACGGCACATACTAAAGCAAAACATCCAGGACCCTCAGGGGGAGGGGTGATAAATGTTAAAAAATCGCTATTTTTCGCACTTTTTAAAAATTGTTTGAGAGGGGTCCAGACTAAACGGTAACTCGGATTGAGCTCTACTTTTGCACCCACATTTATTTTGTCCCAAAGCTCGGCATAGGTTTTTTTTCGATCCCCCACCCCCTCCCCCCTCGTTTTTATTTTCCGTATCTTTTCTCCCCGGGGGTCTTTAGTGTTGATTTTTGGTATGAATATTCTCGATGAGGCATTGAGGACGTATACCAAAATTTACCTTCCGGGGTCATCGCAGGCCAGTGTTATTAATGCTTAAAATTGGTCCGATTTCTATCTACTAGCTCTATTCAACGTCTAAGCATTTATTCAAGCGATTGGAAACTGTTGTCATTGGGCGACGAGGAAAGAAAACTTAATGATTTAAAATTTCATCTGTTGCCAGTTTCTATTAGTTAACAAATAAAATAGTTGTAATTGATTTTATTGCATAAAGCTTTTAAAAGGGATCTTCAATTTAGTTCATTTTAATATGAAATCGGCAGTAAGGGTCGGGTTTTTTTTTTTCTTTAACTTTTAATTTAATCGCAGTATTGTTAGCAACTAGCTTTGTTTTGCGTCGGTTCGGGTGGTACATTGTGATTGATTTCAAATTTATGACTGAAGAAGATCCTTGAACTTTTGCACCAAATGCATGCCGCCAAGAAAACCACATATGTTGGACCGCCAAGAAAAATGTTGAAGGGAAAAAAAACATGCAAAGTAAATTTTGAAGAGAAAAAAAAAAGGCAAAGAAATAATATTTGTGCAAAAACATGTGACATCTCCCCAAAAACAACAGTGTTGTAAAAAAATCCCCCGCCAAGAAAACCTCAAATACTCAGCCTTAAAAAGTTATGATATCGAGTTTTCCCGCCAAGTTTGTGCCAAACTACAACTAACCTGTATGGATAGTTCTTTTAAATTGTTTTCAGTCCTGCCAGGCGGGAAGCTTTGTCTTGTGAGGAGGTTGCTTAATGAGTAAAAACTTCACGCCTGGCAGGACTGAAAACAATTTAAAAGAACTATCCATACAGGTTAGTTGTAGTTTGGCACAAACTTGGCGGGAAAACTCGATATCATAACTTTTTAAGGCTGAGTATTTAAGGTTTTCTTGGCGGGGGATTTTTTTACAACACTGTTGTTTTTCTGGAAATTAATTTTACAGGAAGAAAGCGGTTTGAAATAATTGTTTTTGGTGAGGAATTTTATTTGTTATTCAGGGAGAGTGCTAAGTATGCGCTACTTGACATCGTCTTTATTTCTGAGAAAGAATGTGCAAATAATTTCATTGACTTTTTGATACAGGAATGCTTTTTAGCGAGCCGCTTTAGCGGGGAGTATTTTGTTGAAAGTTTCCTGGCTATTGTAAAGGCGAGTCGCCTTGATAGCGAGTTGTTTATTGAAACTTTCCTCGCTACTGTAAAGGCGAGCCGCCTTGGCGGCGAGTAGTTTTCTCAAACTGCCTTCGCTACATTAAAGCCCGTGCAAAGCCGGGCCACGCAGCTAGTTTTATATTATTTTTTGAGAAAGTTTTTCGTAAGGATTTTTAGAACAATCAAAAAATGTCCACTGTGAAGTGAGCTACCGGCGGCTACTGTAAAGACAGGCAAACATCATCTACACGGATAAAAACGGTAGTTTGCTTGGGAAGCATCATTATTTAAAACTATACTCATGCTTTGGGATGACTTAGCCGATCAGCATACGTTGAATGTAAGGATCGCATGTGCTTGTGCATTAGGGTATGGCAATCCTGACTTTAAAAACACTTTTAAACTGTTAAATGGAGAAAAATACTTGATCCTAGTGTACAATGATACGCTAAAGTAAAGTTTTCCATCATCACCCACACATTTTTTGCAGCATTTGACTTAAGTTTGAAAGAAATGTGGGTATTCACATGGGGGGTACGATAATTACTAAACTATTAATAAAAAATTTTCGTTTATTATTACTGTACTATACAATAAATGCTTCATGTAACGAAATAATTTCACCAGTGAATTCCGAAACGCCTGTTGTGTAAAACAATTTGTGTATTGGTATCAAATGCTTGAAATAGTTCTGAAATCAAATCATATTTACACCTTCTGCCAGAATTTTGAAGTTTCCCCAAATGTGTAAAAAAAAAAGGACTTTAGTTTACTTTCTAAAATTATTGATCATGAAATTTTTTATTTGCCAGTAGCGAAAATAGTAGCGAAGTGAGTATCATGGCTTTGAAAAAAATGCATTCATATCGTATGGTATATAAGCCCTTTACAACTTCCCTAAAATTTTGCTAAAAGCAAGAAAGAAATCATAGTTATTTATTGATAGAAAAACAAAAACAAATCCTGTATGAGTGTTTTTAGTCGAATATAGCATAAACAGTATAGTAAGACCCTTGGTTTCACTGCACAGTGAAAATTCGTATTATTTGCACATTTTCCACATTTCAATCCTTTGATGCATAATTTTCATGCAGCGTATTTTCTAAATAATATATCATTGCAATTTTTTTCATGTGATTCACGAAGCAACAATGTTAAATCCTGCTTGCCCGTGGAAAATAAGTTGACTATTTTTATCGCCGCTACGATACTACACTGCAAGGTTTCTTGGCAAAAACATCGTGACGTCAGCGTGACGTTAGCCTATGAAAAACGAGCTAGATAAAACGTCACAGCCTACTTAGCGAATTAGAGGAGATCGCTCACTGCTTGTGAGCTCTTATTGGCTACGCCCGTAGTAACGTTCAGTGTCAACTTAAGTCGCTGTCTAGTAAAGCTGCCGACGTCCTCTCTTGTAAAATGTAAACAAATAAAAGAGCCCAGATGGTAAACGATTTGTAATCATGACGACTTAATTTAATTTATCTAGATAATTAATAAGAACAAGAAGCTACAGTACTTCTGGTCATCAAGAAAGTCTTTAAAACCATAGTTATAGTTTTCTTTTCTTTTTTCCCGGAACTTTTTTTTTCTCTCGTATTTTTAAATTGCTGTATGAAACGTGGTATTATACTGCAAGTTTTTTCATATTTTCTTCTTGCGTCAAAGCAGATCTTTTGAATCAATTCTGACGCAGAGATATCATCATGAATGTTAAATGAAGTTTCGGGGAGTCCCGCATAATAGAGTGAATGCATATTTCATAACGGAATGGGATATTCATCGCATTGGGTATTGTTTTCTGCTGAGGAGGCACAAATGAATTATTCATGTAAAAAATTGTCCAAAAAAAGAAGAGGGAAAGAAAACGAAAAAGAAAATGTGGCTTTTTCAGTTAAAAATCGTTTTTTTTTTTTGTTTTTTTTTATCAGCTCGTATCTAAGAAGCTTGCTATGAAATAATGTACTACAGTTGTTAACCAGTCTAAAAAATATTAATTCATACATGGGCCTGTCTTAGAAAGTAGTACAAATCATGCCCCACGCTTTTGGGCTTTATAAATAAATTGCAATAATTACCACCCACCTGTCATAGTTGTTTTTATTGGCTATCATTTATATGTGTATAAAAAAAGCATTAATGGTGTGTTTATAAATAATTTTTGAGTGGTTAGATTATATTTTGACCACTCCGTTTGACAGATCGGAAAAATAAGAGTTGACAAATAAACTTTAAAGCAATCTTTCTAATTATAATAGAAAACTATGATAACAGAATAAGCAAAAAAAAGTCATGACTCTAAAATTGTTTTTCTATCGATCAATTCTAAAAGAAAAAATAACGGAAAAAGTGAACTTTTTAAATCATCAGCACAAATGTGATTGAATAATCAATAGTTTAAATTAACTATGAGGCACACCATTGTTCTTTATGAAAGGGGAGTGGTGTCTTCGATCAATATGTTACTTATTTCGCATCGATATCATCGTGCTCGAGATTTGTAATGAGTGGAACGACGTTCTTATTTTAAATTAAAGCTAATTAAGAAAATCAAGAATTCAGGATTTCACATTCAACTACAGTAATAGTTTTTTCAAATCGAAATCGGAAGTTTCATTTCTTAGCAGAATATAACAACGAGTACATAAGTTGAAAACTTTTTTCGAAATGAATTTAATTAGTTTTTTCTCAATTACGTATTCATTTTTAATTAATTACTTCGTATTTTAATTACGTATTTTTAATTTTTATGTGTAAGATTAAATTTCACTTAAAAGAGATATCTCTTAAAAAATGTGTAGTGGAGAGGGGGCACATATGAGCATTATGTGTTTTACTAAGGTAATTTGAAGTAAGAAAATCTTTAAAAAAATTACAAATGATAGCAGTGCCAATCTCAACTCTTCGCGTTTTTCATGGGACAATTTTTCAATAAAATTCCTTTTCACCGTCACAGTTAAACTTTCATGCTAACTATCTCGGGCAGAGCAAAACAAAAATGGAAATTTTAAAAGAAGAAAAAGAGCTAGTTAATGGTTTCATGTCCGAAAATTACGAGCATGAGCTAAAACCATCTATAACTTTTATTCTAACAAAGAAACTCAAAGAAAAAATCCCTTTTTTTTTTTCAGAAATGTCAGCTGACTTTAAAAATCAAAATTTGCAATAAGCAATTATGTTGTCATCACTGATTCAAGAAAGCAAACCGATTTATTTTTCATTAATCTATTAATGCCTAGCATTTTTTTCCAAAGATATTTTGTATACTGGTTACACGGCTGCAGAACACACTTTACAATGGTTATGTGCTGCAATCTGTTAATAATGAATTGAAACAATACCAAAGTAATAATTGAACACTATTATTTGGCTGAAATGTTCATTTTTGGTCAATTCAGACACGTTTTGGACCGTCCCTAAAAAGGGATGCTAGGCATTAATGGGTTAATGTATCCGTTAGTTAAAGTCAGACAAAGATGAGATCCAGCAAAATAGGATCCTCAAAAGTATTCCAATGTTCTGATTTCTTGCTGAACCCTTGTTCTTCGTGTTGTTTGTTTTCATCACTCAATTGGCATAAGAATGTCACGAATATTAAATTATTAAAATATCACAAAAGCCTATTTCTGTAGATACCGTAAAGTCGTGTTACTTGGACCCTAGGGGGTTACTTGAGCCCATTACAGTAAAATGATAAAATCTGGGTTTGGTACTTACTAGTTGAAGACTTGCACGTAGTTCCTCGTTTCTCCGCTAGGTAGAAGCACTCTGCAGTCTCTAACGCTAGTACCAAACCCAGATTTTATCATTTTACTGTGGGCTCAAGTAACCCCCTTGTGGGTCCAAGTAACCCGACTTTACGGTACTGACTTTTACATTTCCACGACAGTATACACTGTAAAAAATAGATGTTGTTTTTACAGTATTATTTAGTTAATTTTACAGAAAGAAACTAAAATTGTTTAATGTTACACTAGTAAACTGTAAAATAGCTAGTTTTACAGTTTATTACTGTGTTCTGCTGTTGTAAACTGGAACCTGCACTGCCAGAATTATCTTGAAAAACAACAGCTTTGTTCTGTAGTGTAGATACAATATTTCTCAAAAATATGTGCGAAAAACAAACTAGCGGAAGAGTGAACGAAGAAAACATATGCACTGCAAAAAATTAACTGTTGCTTTTACAGTATAATACTGGCAGCAGAGGTTCCAGTTTAAAACTGCAAATTGCACAGTAGTAAACTGTAAAATTTGCAATTTTACAGTTTCTTACTGTAGAGTTAGTAATTTTACAACTTATTGCCGGAAAATTTAGCTGTATTATACTGTAAGAACAACAGTGTAAGACTGACAGCAGAGGTTCCAGTTTAAAATTGCACGGTAATCAACTGTAAAATTAGCAATTTTGCAGTTTACTACTGTAAATTAGCAAATTTACAGTTTAGTACTGTAAATGAAGAAATTTTACAGTTAAGCACTGTAAACTCAAAAATTTTTACTATTTATTACCATAAAATTAGCTGTATTATATTGTAAAAACAACATTCGTTTTTTACAGTTTATTTAAAATATCCCTCGTACTTATGTTTCGTTCAACTTATTAACTTTTATTCGAACAAAACAAATGCAATCTAATATTAAGTCCATGCACGTTATTAGTAAAAAAAAACTTAAAAGATTTATTTAAAAATTACATTTTTTGTAATGAGTGAACCACGACGTCCTTACTTTAAATTCAAACTAATTAAGGAAATCAAGAATGGAGGATTTTACTTTCAACTACATTAATAGTTTCTACAAATAGAAATCTGAACTGCTCCGTTTCTTCGTAGAATGTAACAAGAGACATGCATATGTTGAAGACTTTTTTCTTAAATAAATTTAATTAGTTTTTTTCGCAATTACGTTTTCTTTCTAATTAATTACTTCCTGTGTCAATTATATCTTTTAAGTTTTTTCATGTAACGTTAAATTTTACTTAAATGAGAAGATAAATTTGAAAAGATTTATGTGTAACGGAGAGGGGTACACGTGAGCATTATTATTTGTTTAACTAAGCTAATTTGATGTAGAAATTCTTTAAACATTTACAAAATATAGTAGTACAAGTCCTAACTTTTCAAAAAACTTTAAAAACATGAGCAAAATTGCTCATGTTTACAATGTAATTATAGCTTTATTTTATCATTAAATTACTAAATAAAAAAATTTTTAAATGCTTAACAATAGGTATTAATGAATTTTGGAAGCAATCTTTTATTTTATTGAATTTTCAAAATTTAAAAGTGATGCACAAAAAGTTTAAGAAGTCGTGTAAATTCCATCTATTTATTTTTACGGCTGATGTAAGTACTTCAAAATTTTCTTTCGGAGCTATAAGTAACGCTTAGGTGTTTGAAAAGTATAAACTGTTTGTTATGCTTTAATGATAGAAAAAGGATTTATTTAATGACATCTACAGCAATTACTTTTATAAAAAGAGCACTTTATTCCTCTAAATATTCAGCCTCCTGAAAACATAATTTTAATATTTTACTTGAAAAGGCGTTTTGAGCTTTAGCTCTGAAGATTGATTTGTCCGAAAGATTAGCATCAATGACAAACTTTTTACAATTAGTAATGTAGGATTTGGAAAATTTCTTATATCTAGTAGCGCATTTAACATTAATTCAATTTTACTGACTAAAATCAGTAACTCAGGTGTTTTATTGTAAATATTTTAGAGAGGAGAAGAAAATGAAGATGTATTGGTGTCGCAATCAAGATGAGGCCGAACTTGGATAGTTTTTCCAATTAGCAGTAAGTAACTCATTAGAACTAACTGCAGTTCTTCTTATGCCTTTTCCATTTAGTTGAGAGTTAATGCAAATTGGTTAGAATATGTAATAATGAAGAAAAACTCAGTGTTAAGGAAAAGGACGAAATGATTAAAGTATAAAGTAAAAATATCCGTGTTTGTAAGTGTGACAGGAACACATGCTTTCTTTGCAATTTGAAGAGCTTGTGACGGGAAATTATAAATACGTTGCTGTTTCATTATTTAAAGAAGTGTGTTCTTTTTTTTTTGTGAAACACTTACCGCAAGCTCCAGTTTTTGAAGGCATTTGTAAATCTATATCATTTCATGCTAACTATAGAATTGCAATATTTGCAGATTTGTAAGTCGATTTTTTTTGTTAAAATACTAGTTTTTACTTGTATCTATTACTTGTTGTACTAGTATCTACTTGTGATATTTTTCAAGAGTAATTTAGATTAAGGTAAGTATATCAAATTAGAATAACCGAAGTTTCATGGCATAGCATCTCGTTTATTTGTGTTTCTCTCCTCTTCAGCTTTCGCATATTCACAAGATGACTCATAAAAATAAAAAAAATACAACAATAATAATAATAAAATAATAGTATCAAGAAGAAAATAAGCAGAAAACAAGTACACAAACATTTTTTTCACATTTTTAAGATAATGATGCTGTAGAAAATATTTTTTTTTCTTCGTGTTTTTCGAACTTTAATTTTTATTTTTTAGGATCTAATCAACACTTTTTGAGAGAAAATTGAAGTTAAAAACCAAAATGAACGTGAAACAAAATCTGAAAATCTCTCATATGCTTTAAAAAGTAAAATAAAGCTCATATATTTTTTTCATAATTACTTTGCGAGCATGTTGCCTTTAAATTCTCTTTCTAAAAGGTTACAATAATTAATCAAAGAATAAAATATAAAAGAAATTGTTTTTGACATCAATATTGAATAGAGAGACCGTCAAAGAGTTCTTTTTTTTTGTTTTTCAAAAGTGAGGAAACAAAAAATACTTCAAAAGTAGTAAAATAGTGAAAGAAATTTAATCCACTTTCCGTGAAAGTTGAAAGGAAGTAGAGAATTAATGGTAGATGGTAGATTCAGATAGTTAGAAATGAGAACGCAAGACGTGAAAGTTAGAAAGAAAAACGTTGGTAACCGAAAAAGTGTAATTAGGTGTTTGAAAGCAGCAAAATATATTTAAAAAACGTTATCACACGTGTTAGATAAGTATTTTTTTTTTCTGCGTGCCAAATTGTGTGATTTCAAAGACACCATTCATTTCAAATATCAGGCCTGTCTATTAAATTCCAGAATTGGACCTTATACAACAGATTGAAACATAAAAAAAAAACAAAAACAAACATACGTGTAATAGTCCTCAAAATAGTCATCTCCGGTATTCACACAATTTTGTTCAGGAGGGTACTAATCCTAAAAACATGTTTGTGCACTGCGGTGCAAATTCTGGAAATACCACGAATTTTTACACCTTGAATTCAAATTGTTTTTCGCAATGACAAATTTTGTTAGAGCGCATGTGTTGCTATGTTTGTGTATAAGTTTCTATGTGTGTGTGTGTGCCGTTTTGCCGTCATGAACTGCATGGTGACGAAAGATAATGGGCCAGTGGGCGTCCCGGAAGGTGGCTCACTCAAACTTCCAGTCCAATCTGAAAATGGGGGACACGACGACATCAGAGGTGCAAAATAATAGCAAATAATAATTTGTCATTGCTAAAAAAAAAAAAAATACGAAGCATTCTTAATTTTTCTCTTATTATTTCTGCTAGGAAAGAAAGAAAGGTATCTATGTCTTCTTTAAAACTAAATTATTGAATTTTTGAATAGGGAGCATTATTCAAAGTAAAACGAGCAAAAAGTCCGATTTTTCTAATGGAAATCATTGTTTTATTCAGTATAAATGCGTTTTCCAGGCCCCGAAGTAATTAGGGTAAGGTCAGGTGGGGTAAAATGGGTCAAAAAAGAGCACTTTTGCAATCAGGCTTTGAAAGCAAAAAATACATTAATTCAACCAGTAAATAAACTGCTCAGGCTATGCAAATGGCTCCTCCTCATGACATTCGAAGTGAAATATCTCGGAAAAAATAAATATTGATACTGATAAATAAGTTAGAAAATGTGCTGTCAATGACTCATTTTATCCCATAGCGTGGGGCAAAATGAGTCATTCTTTAAAGGATTTAATTTCACGATTTATTGAAGAGTAATTCTGTACTATTGTTCATTAATGAGAAAACAATTAGCATATTAGCAAAGTAGTATTGTCCTGTTAATTTATTTCAGGGCCAGGAATGTCAAACACTGTTTACGATGAACAATAATTCAAAACATAATCTCTCTCCGGAAACAAAAAACGTTTAATGTATTTTAAAACTTCATTGCACGTTATTCTACATTGTGATGAAGAATGACGGCATGAAAATACACTTTTTTGACATTTTCCCCAAAAAACTTAACTTGTTCCGGTTTTCCAACTGTTAAAAGTTGTTATCAATGCCCTTTGGTTCAGTTATAAATTTCATTTAAAGAAAAGGTTTTGTTTATTATTTAATTAGTTTTGCGTCTGTACGTCTGTTTAATTGATTTTTTATCTCTTTAGACTCTTTCAGTATGCAATCTTTTCAATATTTTAGAGCTCGTTGAAATTTCACAAATTTCTTTTTCCATGTGTGTAGTTTTCTCTTCGGGGAACTTTTAAAGTATCTATTTTACTTTTGGTTATAGGTGTATGAGAGAGGGGTGTATAATAGAAGTTTAAATATGCATGAAAATAAAACACACGCTTGACTCGAAATGTTCCAATATCGAAGAAACAGCCTCACTTGTTGTTGAGATCTTAGATGTTGGTGTCGTTCCTTCAACAGCATTGTTTGAATTCAGCTCTGTAGAATGTTTTTCTATGAGGTTTACTTTCAAGGTTTACTTTCTTTAACCCATTAATGCCTAGTGTCCCTTTTTAGGGAAGGTCCAAAAAAGGGTCTGAATTTCCCCAAAAGGAACATTTCAACCAAATAATAGTGTTCAATTAGTACCTTGGTATTGTTTCAATTCGTTATTAACATATTTCAGCACATAACCATTGTAAAGTGTGTTCTGTAGCAGTTTTAATAAGATCTTTATCAAAAATGACATCGTTCACAATCGCAAGAAAAAAAGCTAAGTTTTCAAAGTCATTCCCAGCTTTGTAACCAGTATACAAAATATCTTTGTAAAAAAAAGTTCAGGCATTAATGGGTTAATGAAAATAAGCCACTTTTGCTGAACTCCCTAACAACATTTCCTAAAGGAAGATCATCGAACAAAAGCTGTGCTTTTAATTTTTGCTTTTTGATTTAATTTAATTATTTTGCACTATAAGTTTATATATTTGGGAATCAAAAGAATGACAAAGCAATATGTTACTTGTTTTAAATTAGTACATACACACATGACAGCAAAACATGAGTTAGTAAGCAAAAAATATAATGAGCTCTTTAGTATATGCTAAGCCGAATTGATTGCGAAAAATGACCCATTTTAACCCACGCATGCTTTAATATCCTAAAAACTTTTGTTTTGCTGTTTTATCTTCAACACTTTAGGCAGTTATTCCTGAAAATGTGTTCTGTGCAGCAAGTCAAAAACTGAATGTGTATTTCCATTTAATTTTCTTTAAATCAAAAGTTTTTATGATGATGACAGTCAAGCTTCTTTAAAAAAAAAAAAAAAAAAAAAAAGCACTTAATCGCTAGTATCTGCAACTTTAAACTGGAAGTTGCACCTTATTTTGTATATAAAATGTTGTCTGGTGTCAATAATGCATTAAAATGGCAGCGCAGAAAGAAAATATTATTAGCACAATTTTTAAGGAATTTTCTAAAAAGCCTGACCCATTTCACCCCACCTGACCGTACCACATTTAACTGCATTCCTATGAGTAGAACAAAAGATGACGTATATTAATTCATAAAATGTCAAAACATTAAAAGTGCCACTTTTCAGGTCAAAATTTACCGATCAATAAAAATATCTAATATATTTTAAATAGTATATATAAAATATATATTAAGTATATATTTTAAAAAGTATTAGCTGTCTTTGTTTTTCCTCAAGGAACAAGTTAAAAAAATTCGAAGAAATCCAAGGGAATTAAATGTATCTAAAAATAGAGTGGGATTATTCAATTAGCTTTTAATGTAGAATTATAAAAAAAGAGCTCAGGGACAAGAAAATAATGCAACATGTATTTTCAGGAACTTTAAATCAATATTTTAGTACAAAAAATATTTCTTTTGAACTTCGAAAAGTGCTTCAAGATTATAATTGCCACTTAAAAAGAACTCGCAAAAAAATTGCAAATTTCTTTTTCTGCATAATTTCTGTGTTTAGATTCGGAATTATTTAGTAATGGGCAAAAAAGGTAAGAAAGTGGATGGCGAGAAAATAAATCTGTCAATTAAGAAATCAATTTTAATGCATAGTATGAAATGAAAAAGAAAGTGGAAAAGCATAAATAGCACAAATGCATTGAACTAAAATAAGTAATATTTGTTTCATTAAAAGCATAAAACCTTAAAGAAGCCGAGTGCTAATTATTTTTAGGTAACGGGACAGACTTTTTTTTTTACCAGAATCCATTAATGTAACGGAAGTAAAGAGAGACTCGTGTGTTTCGTTGTATTGATATTCATTGCTACGAAATATCACTGTATTATGTGTCGATAGTATTTGAATGATACTGAACTACTCTTGCACTTAAAATTTCTTCGAAACTGCTGATGATGCAGTTAATTTTTATTTACACCTCACCCGTTTTTCTTCACAAAAGCTTCAAAAGCAAAATGTCAAACTTCATATGAAATCTTTCACAATGCCGAAATGCTTCAAAGAATTCTTCATCGGGAGTATAAATATCGTAAATTGCCAAAGTAATATGACCGGTAAAGCAAAGAAGATCCAATTTCAATCAGGCTAATGGACATATACTTCTACGTTTAATGAGACACAGTGACTGAAACCTCCTTCTAAATGAGAACTGATGAAAATTCATGCATATTATGGGTCATAAAAGATTACATCTCATATTTAACGGATTAAAGAGGTATTATTTACACTACGTACTTTTAAATTATTTGATCAAGTCAATAGCATTAGCCTTTTTTTACGGCTTGATGAAAATTCAACTTTATTAGAAAAAAGTGTATGTGTGCGTGAGTGTGAATGGGGAAAAGGCTTGTTCGTACTTTTAGAATGTTTACTTAAATACAACCTTTAAAAAAAACTAACTATATTGGGCTTTTTTTATGTTTTTAGAAATTAGTGAATTACATGCGGGGTAAGATGAATGGGACATAGTAAAATGGTTCATATTGCTCACTTACAAAATCATTTACTTGTTTATTTAATTTATTAACTGCTTTACATTCCTTCACTTGATATATTTTTTTTATTATCATTCAGTCGCATGTTTTCTTAGTTTCATTAAGGGATGTAGCAACCACTATGCAGCAGGCTCTTGTTCAAAAATATTCAAACATTCAAACGGAAAACGGTTCTTGCTTTTTTTTTTAAATATATTTTTTTAGATTTGTAACAAAATACCCTTTAAGATTTCGCTATGAAGATAAGAGTTTTGAAGTTAGTTGAGAGTAATATATTCACCGTTAACATTTTCCAAAGGGAGTAGAGGAGTGAAAAGTACAAAATGATGAGCATTTGTAGCAAGTTAAGAGACTCATTGGGGTATTCCTCTCTAAAATATTTAAATAATTTAATTAAAGTTTAAAGAACCATAAAATACGCTTTTAGGTAGTTTTTTCTTTTTACAAATATAAAAGTAATGTTCTTAATACTATCATTAATGCTAAAGGTTAAACTGTATATCATGATAGTCTGATTTCCGTCTGATTTTCAAAACTATTGAATATCCGCGAAGTTTACACGCACTAATAATACATCAACAGGCAATTAATAATAGTATTAAATGTATTACTTTTACATTTGCAAAGAACGTGAATTTTATCTTTTATTTAGAGTTACATACACAAACAACTGAAACACTTATAATACAACAACATGTAATAATATAGTTTAGCATTTAGTATTAATAATGGTATTAAATATATTACTTTTATTTTTGTAAAGAACGTGAATTTTAGCTTTTATTTAGAGTTACATACATATATACAAACAAACCCACATGTGAACTAATAAAAGCGTATTAAGAAAACATAATTAAGCAAGCGACTATGATAACATAAAAAAGGCTTAACTAGATCGTGGTTTTACTAATTAATTATCGTGTTCACGAAGTTTTGCATCAGACTTATTTCCACACGAGCTTTCCCACTATATTTAATGCACTTCCTTTCCCCCCGAAAAAGGACGAAACGACAATTATGTGGAATGAGAACAAGTAGCAATTGGGATTGCTAAAACACACATATTTTTAATACGCTTTTTATTAATTTCACATGTGGATTTGTTTCACTGTATTTATGTAACTGTGAATAAAAGATAAATTCACGCCCTTTGCAAATATAAAAATAACATATTTTTTCTCTTATTAATTCAAACGGCAAAACTATATTATATGCATATCTATCTTAAGTGCATGTAAACTTAGCGGATATTCAATAGTTTTGAAAATCAGAGTATCACATGTGAAATATTTTAAATAACTCAAAAAGCGTATTTTTGATATTTTTTAAACTACAGTGAGCGTATGCGCCTTCCCAAGGGACCAACAGAAAAAGGCACATAAGTGAGAGACGTATAAGTGAACAAGCCTATTTAAAGGACTAAAACTCAACATAGGTTCTAATGAGAGAGTGAATAAGAATGTTTCTACAGAAAAGGGACATATTACTACAGTTTGGCAATTACTGTAACGTAACTATAATGATAAAGAGAAAACAAAAGTTGTAGCATACCTAATTACAAACTGTTCCCTTTGAAACGATCCTTAATAGGTAATTGTCCCTCTCTGAACATGCGGAAAAAATGCCTTCCGTGAGCAATAAAGGCGAAAGATTAAAGAGAAAAGTAAAGAAACATGCTTATTTTTTAAAGAAAATAAATAAATTTTCATACATTTTAGGGAAAATTCGACGCATAAGTGAAATATTTATCTTTAGAGCGACGCATAAACGAATGATACTATAATTATTTTGCTATGGAATGTACTGGGACCATTGAAAATCGTCGTATAAGTAAAAAAGGCGCATAAATGAGGCGGTGTGTAAGTGAGAGTTCACTGTACACTTTAAAATTATTTACCTTGTTCGTTTATATTGCTTCTGCAAATTAAAAAATTACGTGCTTAAAAATATGTCCATTTACTGCTCTACGACTCAATTTACAACGTAATTTTATTGTACGTGTACATTCAAACATTCAAAGACATCATTTAATCAATATTTAACGAAATTCCTTCAGCTCTTATTCAAGTTGTATAACAAAATTCTTTCAGCTCTTATGCAAGTTCTATAACAAAATTCTGTAAGGAAATCACAATAGATTTATCATCCCCTTTCTGAAAGCGTCTTCTGAGATATACATGAGCAATGAAATACGTATCTTCAAATAACAGATAAATTCTTCGATTGCATTTATTATAAATGATCATTTATTTTCAACTTAGATAATCATCTCAAAGAACCTTATCCTTTGAGAATACAACTTTACGAGTGGAGTATCTTCTTATTTGTGATAAAGCGATGAAATAAAGGAGAGGGAAAGGCCTGTTGAAGATTAGTGGAGCAAATTGTTACTTATAAGAGGTTTTACTGGGAATTATACAGTTGCGTTGTAAAGTTCTTAAATTGAAAGCTTTGAAAGAAGAAATAAAATTATTTGTTGATTTCACTTGAGAATGAATTAAGGATAACAAACTTTTGCAAGGCAAATTTTGAAGTTCAATTGTGATTCCAGTAGAGACATAAATATTTATGTCGCATATCAGTAGCAGAGCGAAGACCTGGGGTATAATATATCATCTTATTTTCTTAGCATCAAAAATGACGGTACCGATTAACAGCTACCAGGCAGCAAGTGAGTATTGAGACATGTTGTTTCACACTGTAAGACATAAACTGTTATTTTCGCAGTATAGTACTGGCAGCACAGCTTCCAATTTAAAACTATAAAATGCGCAGTAAAAAAACTGTAAAATTAACAATTTGACAGTTTAATACTTTGCATTTTAAACTGAAACCTCGACTGACAGTATTATGCTGTAAAACAACAGTTAATTTTTTGCGCAGTGTAGGAGGTTCAACAATATGTGAATTACTGCAAGTATCTTCCTTTTCCAACATTATCATCAAGTATTTTTTTGCTTATAAAATTAAACATTGCACGCAATCAACGGAATTACTTAAGAAGTCTCACTACATTAGAGTAACTATTCATGTAAAACTAAACCAATGTCGCTGTCCACAAAGTAATAAAGTACCGCATTAATAAACTCGCCATGATTAGAACCATTTCAAAATGCAATCATAAAATGTTGATCAGTTTCGCTCGTAATTTTCTTTATAGTAAAGCTTTCAACAGTTGAGGTGTATGGAAGAATACCACTCTACAGTATTCATCGATTGTTTCGCAATAATAGTATTTATATGAGTTAGATTGATTATGAAAGGCAATTCTTGAAATAGTATACTTTTCTATGGAGGTCCATTATGAACGAAGGATGTCAGGTCAGGAAGAAAAGACTACGTTCAAAGGCCATTAATCTAAATGATGATAAAATTCGGCTTTGGCCTTTATTACCTCGAGCTCTAATGGCTTCGCTAGATAATGCAGAAATCAACTGTCCAGGTACATTTGAGTCTGCTTATCACTTTTACTCTTTTGCTGCGTAATAGTCCGTGGGACAGTAAGCCATATCGTTTCGTTTGGCAAAAATAATTTTTTCATACGAGAAAACAACGGAAGTGTACGAAAAAAATGTTTAATGTGAAGAATAGTAAAAGTTCTGGAATAAAACGCTGCTCTCAAGTACGAAAAAAGGCCATTAAATAACGAACTATTTCACAAACGCGTAGGTGATATTACGCCGAATTTTCTTCCAATGAGCCAATAGGAAGCGCCGAAAACGTAAACAAACATTCGATGGTAATACGCAGTGTTTATTTTATGTAGCAAGAGCAAAGCGTTCGAAATTTGTTACTAAAACGAATTTTTGTTCAAATAGAATGTCAAATTTAATAATAATTTGGTATCACAGCTTCGTTTTCTAACGTTTGGCAACAAATGTTTACACCGTTATGTCTGAGTCATGTGTACGAAGCACAGCGTCGTTTGTGTTTTTTCGTTTTGTTTTTGAAATGCTAACGTGTTTTTAAACATACATCGTTGGAGTTCTTCATGGATCAAGATTAATTCTTATCACATTAATTTCCAAATATTCTCAAAAATGTGTTGAACTGTGCTGCGGAACTTACATCGCAGAAGCCAGAAGTATCAACTCCGTCACAGAACATTACAGTAATTACGGCATTTAAAACCGATTTGAATCAACTCAAGATATTTTCTAGAAACACGATCCTCTTTCGTTCTTCTAAATATCTTGAAAAATGAGTATGTGCTACAGATTTTATTATTTTCATATTTAATTTCGTCCACACAGGTTAGTATTCAGACTTACTTTTCAAACGATTACTGCAAAAAGACCCCCGAGTTCTCAGTATAAACGGAGGTTAAGCACATTCCAATTAAAGCCAAAAAAATTTCAAAATATCAAAGAACCTGCTTCGAATAAATTTCCGAAATGATAACTAATATTTGAGAGCAAGCAGCTGCCATAGAGCAGAGGAATTGACTTGATTTTCCGCCCAAAGACTTAACATCCTATTTTGTATAAAGCATCCTATTTTGTATTCATCGAGAAACCGTAACAAATGTATTTATCCTGTAGAAGATTTACAATGAACAGGAATTTACTTCTTTTAATATTTACGTTTTTAATATTCAGTGTTAATAAAAACCTTTTCTAAACAATCTTATCATAAAACCTTACAGGAATAAAACTAAGCTGACATTCATTGAGAAATTGTTGTGTTTTCAAACTGTATTAATAAATTTGTTTTCAACATCTTTTTTTATTAAGGTAGTATTTATGTGCAATGAGTTACCGCCCGTAAGCCAGGGCTGAGGCAGAACTGTAGCAAATGCACCCGCAGCTAGATCATAGCATCCTAAGACAGCAGTTTCGCCCTTATTGTGCTCTCCTCAGTTAGGAATAGCCAATGATCAAGCCGGAGGCAAAAATCCTCTTATTTTAGCTAAGATAGCCAACAAACTAGCAGATAAAGTGAATTTATCTTACCAGCGAGCGTCCGCAAGCTATGGTGCGGCTCAACTCGAAATTTAAAGGCTAAAGCTGGTAATGTGCAATGAGTTACCGCCCGTAAGCCAGGGCTGAGGCAGAACTGTAGCAAATGCACCCACAGCTCGATCATAGCATCCTAAGACTGCAGTTTGTTGGCTATCTTATCTAAAATAAGAGGATTTTTGCCTCCGGCTCGATCATTGGCTATTCCTAACTGAGGAGCCCACAATAAGGGCGAAACTGCAGTCTTAGGATGCTATGATCGAGCTGTGGGTGCATTTGCTACAAGGTAGTATTTAGTTGTACTTTTTAACACAGTTTTTCACATTTTCTGCCTTACAAACTGAATAGAAAATCAATGATCTACATTTCTGATATACAAGACGAGTTATCCAAAAAACAAAATAAATAAATAAATAAATAAAATAAAGAAAATTGCGCCAACCCTGGGTTTATTGAAGCTATAGAAAAAAGTTTTCTGCAAAACTTTGTGCCATAATGAAGGAGCAACTTTTCAAATTGTTATTTCCGTGCGGTTTTTGTGATACAATTGTTAGAGTTAGTTTTTCTGAAAGGTATTTGCACCAGGAGTACGAATTTGGATGTTGTCACCCCCAAAAATAGTGCAGGGGGCTACTAAAGTTACAACAAATGGCTTCGCTAAAATTCCCATATTTTCATTATTTCTTGATTTATAACCGCTTTTCAAACCTTAAAATTATTAAATATACCTTATAACATTATGAGGCCTAAAAGTCTCAATTCAAATTGTTGACACGTGTTTTCTAACCTATATAAAAGCTCTTTTTTCAATGTAAAAGATGAGAGTTTATGAACGTAAAGTCTACCGGCTAAGGATGTTTTTTTCATTGAATAGGGCTCCTTGTAATTAATCTCATCATTTGGGAAATCGGGTGGGTCCCCCCCCCTAACCCCCAAGTTTGGAAACAAAATGTGCATGCAAATTTGTCTGTGTATTTACCTTTTTCACAATATCTATTGAATTTGCCCCTTTGTCCTGACCCATCGTTTAGAGGGGGTTAAACTGCCCCCCCCCCCTCCACCCCATTTCTTTGAAAAGTTTTGTTGTTGTTTGTCGCTCCCTCTTATATGTAAAAACATTTTTACGTATAAGTGTGTTCTTAGTTGTTTTGCTATCAAATTTATTTTGAGCATCCAACATTTTGTCCCCTCCTCTATACTTTCTTGAATAGGGGCGTGCACAAGGGGGTAAATACACCTGTTAGTCCAGTCACCGCACCTGAAACGGACCCAAAAATTTCGAAAATTATTTAACACAAGATTTTTTTTTTTAAGTACAAATTAAATGTAAGTGTCATCGAAAAGGTGAAGAAACTTTTACTAATAATGTAAAATACTAGTAAATACATATATTTAAAATGAAGAATAGATGAAAAAAACCTATGAGCGTCCAACAATAGTTATGTCAAAAAAAAAAAGCTCTTTATTTTCGGGCTTTAAATTTTTCTGTCATTTTATAAAAAAAAAAAAAAAATCGGTTAGGAATACACACCCTGATGTGGTTAATAAAGCAAAACGAAAATTGAAAATTGTTAAATAAGGAGGGAAATATGTGCAGGGAGAAAAATTCAGTGGGGAGGGGTAGCCATGTTTGCCTAGACCAAAATTTCTGTGCACACTCCTGCTCTTGAAAAGAATTCGGAATAAAAGGCTTCCCCATTCCCCCCCCCCCCCCGGTGGAAAAAACTGAAATGATAGGCCTGGTTGTAACTAGTGGCGTAAAGAATGAAGAATTTTTTACAGACTGGGAAAAAATATAATAATAAATTCTTGCAAGGGCTAAATTTACCTAAATATATAGATGCATATATACCCCCCCTAAACTTGGACAAAAAGTACAAATTAACTGCATATTATATATAAAAGGATGATTACGTTCAGAAAATGTGCATTCACATTTTGTTTCTAAACTTGTGGGGGGAGAGGACTCACATGATTGCCTAAATGACAGGCTTGATTACAAGTAGCCCTTATTCAATGAAAAAAACATCCTGAGTCGGATGACTTTTCATTCATAAACTCTCCTTTTTTACATTGAGAAAAGAGTTCTTAATAGCTTCGAAACACGTGTCAAAAATTTGAATAGAGTCGTTTGTGCTTCAAAATGTTGTTATTCGTTGGATTCAATCCTTTTAAGCCGTGAGAACCGATTTTAAATCAAGAAATAATGAAGATATGAGTATTTTAGTGAATCCATTTTTTGTAACTTTAGCCGCCCCCCTGCACTATTTTTGGGGGTGGTTACATCCGAATTCGTACTTCTGGTGCCAATACCTTTCAGAAAAACTAACTCCCATAATTATATTACAAAATTCTCACGGAGAACCAGTTGCTCCCATACTACCAGCTGAAGTTTTACAGCCGTTCAAGAAAACCACGAATGAGCACCGCCAAGCCGAAAGGTAGTCAACCTACAGAATATACTAAAACCGTTCCGCAATATATTTTCCGGAGCTAAAGTTCAAGTTATTCTAGTACTCAGCGTAAAATAAAATTGTCGACCATGTTTCGTCCGTTATTTTACGAAATTCACCCTCTAAATTACCGTCTATAATGAATTTCACAACTCATCAAACCCATATTTACCGCAGCAAAACCATTGCTTTTACGTGGAAAATCGAGTAGACGAGATTATAGAGGAGCAACATGTTTACTTTTTCCTGGTCTATGATTGGTTCCGAGTTGCTGGACGATGCAACGATAAAAGAAGCATATTCCTTCGCAAAGATGACACAGTTCCTCATTTAATTTCAATTTTCGAACTTATTTGCAGGAGTTAGTTCCAGAACTTTTTTTTCTCGTAATTTCTAAGCATAATTTTACAAAAAAGTGGTATTTTCTTTCGTGTCAAATTTTTTACTACGAAACTTGATTTCTAGCCATAATTCCGGAGCTGAACCACGGACTATAAACTTATGTTGGGAATGTAGGATGCAATAACGGATTCAATTCATATTCACTTTATGTTTAATGAATTGAGTTTAAATAGTAAAATTCATATTTTAATGAGAACTAAGTGGTTAGAAATGAAGTTTAACATTTTTCTTTATCGTAAAATCTCTGAGTTATCAAATGAATGTAGTTATTAACATGTTCTAAAAATGAAACTTCTCTTACGGTACAAAAAAAGGAGTGATAAATTTTTGGCTCTGAACGGTTCTGAAATTGAAGATTAATTGTGACTTCTCCATTGGATACCTATTGAAATACGAATAAATAATTTATGGCCTTTATATTGTTTTTTTTTCTTATCTCAAACGAGATATAACACTTGTTTCTTTCATTTCTTTAAGTAGTTGTTCAGGTATTATTCGAGAAGTAGACAGGGAAGGATGTTATATGCTAACAATAGTTGCTAGTAGTGGAAAGTTTAAGGCCAATAACATTAAGGTAATATGGAAAAGGTAATAATTTACTGTGTAAAAAAAATAAATAATAGCATCATTTTTACAGTTCCGTTAAATGATTTTTTTTTTTTTTTAGTGTCAGAGCAATTTATACATTCAACTGTAGTCGGTAGGTTTTATCAGAAGTTAAATAGTTGATTAATACGTAACAAAGGAAAGTAACCAAAACCGGATAGAAGAGTTACACACAGGCCCGTCATTTCGAAATTTTCCAGGGGGGGGGGGGGCAAAGGGTGTATGCACAATGTAAATTTACCAAAAAATGGCAAAAGCCATGCCTACTTCCATGTAAATACATAGATTTCCCAAAGTCGGTGGGGGAGGGGGGGGGGGGTAAATTTACCAAAGTATGTATGTAAATTTACCAAAGATCCCCCTGCACCCCGAAATGACGGGCCTGGTTACATAGTAAACATGAGCAGTGTCCATTAGAGAGAAAATGGTGATGAAAAAATAAATATTAATCAATCTACTTATATTAAATATCTTTCTTTCTATCTTTCTTTCTAACTATCTATCTATGTCACGCTTTTTTCTCCTGAACGCCAATGAACTGAAAGTCGAACCAGGTACCGATAGATAGGTAATTTTTCAATCTTCATTAGTTTCAATCTAATAT
This sequence comes from Uloborus plumipes, assembly GCA_038373865.1. NCBI lineage: Eukaryota > Metazoa > Arthropoda > Arachnida > Araneae > Uloboridae > Uloborus > Uloborus plumipes. Next base: position 42,382 of record JAXGGA010000870.1, read on the forward strand.
CTTTAAATGAGCAATTCTTGTATATATATTAGTACCAGGGGACCGAGCCCGCTCGGTAAAGAAAAAAGAGGTTTGTAAACTTGTGTTTTTTGCTAAAATGCGAAGTACTTGTTTAGATTGCGAAGTACTTGATGCAATTACGCATTTAAAACAGCCGTAATTTGTTTTAAAAACACAACCTTATTTAATCCATGCTCACCATAAAATCACACGCAATTTCATTTCATTTGGCGCCGAAGACGCGGAAGGTGTTGATGAGAATGGATGCATAGTCCCTGTTCTCCAGTACGCATTTTGTTCCAGTTGGTTTTGGCTTTCATTTTACTTCACACTTCAAGGTACCCCGTACATACCACAACTCGTGGTTTAACCGGGATGGGGCCCTGAAGAGCGCTTTGTTCATTTTTGAACCAGGCCCTAGGGCCGAGCAAACCCTTGGCCCAGCATCCCCCAGAGGTATTGTTTCACTTGGAGGATTTTATGACCACGAACATTTTTAACGTCCCTCAGCCATCATTAATGAAGACGGTGGATCTTTTATCGGCTGGGCTTCCTCTATATGATCGGCCCGGGACCCTCCGGTTACGAGTCCGACGACTAACCGATCGGACTACCGCGGCCCACACCCAATTCTAACTTTATTTTGATTGATCTTCTTTAAATTTCAAAAGTAATAATAATTCTAACGTGTTGCCAAAACTCATTTGAAAAATACCATAAAAATTTAAATTTACGCTGATGTGATTAAATGTGAAAACCATTGTTATAGTAAAACGTGGTTGCAGTGAACAGTAACAATAAGAGTAATCATAAAGAAAATAGCGAAAGAAAGCTCGTCAAACTTTTAATGAAGGCACAAAAAACCGCGTTTTTACATAAAAAACGCAGATGTAGATGAACTCAAAAACCAAAACTTTATCTAAAGACAAAATTTTATCAAAATCGTTAGAGCCGTTTTCGAGATCCGAAATATACAGGGTGTCCACTCCAATCGTGGACCAATAGCTAATTTCTAAACCGTTAGATATAAGCATATAGTTTATTTAGGAAAAAATCTCCAAATTACGAAAGGAATTTTGGGTCTATTCAATGTTTTTCAAAAAATCAAATTTTGAAAGAGTTACGAAATTTAAATTTTTATACAGCCCCCCAGTCCTATCAATCATGTTTAGTAAAACATTCTTGACACTGTAACGTTTAAAACTAAAAAAAAATCATTCTTCTACGACAAAAATTGACCGAGTTATGACGTTTTGAAAAATCAAGATTTTGCATTGTTTCATGACGTCATCGAGAGATCGCTTTAGGGACCGTATGCGAAATCCTTCAAAATCTTGATTTTTCAAAACGTCATAACTCAGTCAATTTTTGTCGTAGAAGAGTGATTTTTTTTTAGTTTTAAACGTTACAGTGTCAAAAATGTTTTACTAAATATGATTGATAGGACTGGGGGGCTGTATAAAAATTTAAATTTCGTAACTCTTTCAAAATTTGATTTTTTGAAAAACATTGAATAGACCCAAAATTCCTTTCGTAATTTGGAGATTTTTTCCTAAATAAACTATATGCTTATCTCTAACGGTTTAGAAATTAGCTATTGGTCCACGATTGGAGTGGACACCCCGTATATATACCAAAATTGCTAGTCTAAATATATTAGACAGATGTAATTTTGTTTCGAAACTTAATATTTTAAGAAAATTGAATTTCATATTTATTGATTTTTTACCTGAAATATCTTACTAAACACTCTTGAGGAGGAAAAAAAGTATTTTAAAACGAACTATCGCACTTTTATACTCAATTTTGAAATCGTACTTGAAAAGTAAAAATTAATTTGATTTTTATCTAATGTAAGTTACCATAAAATTCAACAGATGTCGGTGGACAATCATCACTGCTTTTATTCCATGGCTTTTGAATAAATGAAACAGCCTGTATAAGACACTTATCTAGTGAAGCCCTGCTTTAACGTTTCAACAACAATAACAATTTAACGTTGCCAAATACCATAAAATTTAAACTCGCGCTGATGTGATTAAATATGAAATCCATTGTTATAATTACACGTGGTTGCTAAGAAACAGTAACAATGAAAGTAATCATAAAGAAAATGGCGAAATAAAAGCTTCTCAAACTTTCAATGAAGGCACAAAAAAAACGGGGTTTTTTGTGAAAACGCGCGTTTTTACAGAAAAAACGCCGACGTAGATGAACTCAGAAACCAAAACTCTATCTAAATACAAAATTTTATCGAAATCGTTAGAGCCGTTTTCGAGATCCGAAAAATAAATAAATAAATAAATAAATATATATACAAGAATTGCTCGTTTAAAGTTATAGTACCAGGGGACCGAGCCCGCTCGGTTAAAAAAAAAGAGGTTTGTAAACTTGTGTTTTTTTCTAAAATGCGAAGTACTTATTTAGATATACTTGAAAAGCATTTTTAAGCCTTTGGTTGCAATTATGCTTTTAAAACAGCCGTAATTTGTTTTAAAAAAACACAACCTTATTTAATCCATGCTCACCGTAAAATCACACCCAATTTCATTTCATTTGGCGCCTAAAGCGCCGGAGGGGTTGATGAGAATGGATGCAGAGTCCATGTTCTCCAGTACGCATTTGGTTCCATTTGGTTTTGACTTTCACTTGACTTCACACTCCAAGGTTCCCCCCGTACATACCACAACTCGTAGTTTAACCGGGATGGGGCCTTGAAGAGCGCTCTGTTCATTTTTGAACCAGGCCCAAGGGCCGAGCAAACCCTTGGCCCAGCATCCCCCAGAGGTATCGTTTCACTTGGAGGATTTTATGACCACGAACATTTTTAACGTCCCCCAGCCAAAATTAATGAAGACGGTGGATCTTTGATCGGCTGGGCTTCCTCTATATGATCGGACCGGGACCCTCTGGTTACGAGTCCGACGATTTACCGATCGAACTAACGCGGCCTACACCCAATTCTAACTTTCTTTTGATCAATCTCTTTTTAACAATAAAATTCTAACGTGTTGCCAAAACTCGTTTGCCAAATACCATAAAAAATTAAATTTACGCTGATGTGATTAAATATGAAATCCATTGTTCTAATAAAACGTGGTTGCTATGAAACAGTAACAATAAGAGTAATCATAAAGAAAATGGCGAAAGAAAGCTCGTCAAACTTCTAATGAAGGCACAAAAAACGGGGTTTTTTGTGAAAACTTACGTTTTTACAGAAAAAAAGCCGATGTAGATGAACTCAAAAACCAAAACTTTATCTTAATACAAAATTTCATCAAAATCGTTAGAGCCGTTTTCGAGATCCGAAATATATATATACAAGAATTGCTCGTCTAAAGATATTAGATAGATGTAATTTTGTTTTGAAACTTATTATTTTAAGAAAATTGAGTTTCGTATTTATTGATTTTTTACCTGAAATATGTTACTAAACACTCTTGAGGAGGAAAAAAAGTGTTTGAAAACTAACTGTAACACTTTTATACTCAAGTTTTAAAAGTTCAAGATTGTTTTACTTGAAAAGTAAAACAATCCGATTTTTATATCGTGTAAGTTACCATAAAATTGAAGAAATGTTGCTGGACAATCACCACTGCTTTTATCCCATGGCTTTTGAATAAATGAAACAGCCTGTATAAGACACTATCTAGTGAAGCCTTGCTTTAACATTTCAAAAAACAATAACAATTTAACGTTGCCAAATATCATAAAATTTAAACTCGCGCTGATGTGATTAACTATGAAATTCATTGTTAAATTAAAACGTGATGGTTGCTATGAAACGGTAACAATTGATAATAATCATAAAGAAAATGGCGATAAAGAAAGCGTCTCAAACTTACTTAATGATGGCACAAAAAAACGGGGTTTTTTGTGAAAACTGGAGTTTTTACAGAAAAAACGCCGACGTAGATTAACTCAGAAACCAAAACTCCATCTAAATACCAAGTTTTATCGAAATCGTTAGAGCCGTTTTCGAGATCCGAAATATATATATATATATATACAAGAATTGCTCGTTTAAAGGTATTAGATTATTATTATTAATTATTTATATATTTATTTATTTTTCGGATCTCGAAAACGGTTCTAACGATTTCGATAAAATTTTGTATTTAGATAGAGTTTTGGTTTCTGAGTTCATCTACGTCGGCGTTTTTTCTGTAAAAACGCGAGTTTTCACAAAAAACCCCGTTTTTTTGTGCCTTCATTGAAAGTTTGAGAAGCTTTTATTTCGCCATTTTCTTTATGATTACTTTCATTGTTACTGTTTCTTAGCAACCACGTGTAATTATAACAATGGATTTCATATTTAATCACATCAGCGCGAGTTTAAATTTTATGGTATTTGGCAACGTTAAATTGTTATTGTTGTTGAAACGTTAAAGCAGGGCTTCACTAGATAAGTGTCTTATACAGGCTGTTTCATTTATTCAAAAGCCATGGAATAAAAGCAGTGATGATTGTCCACCGACATCTGTTGAATTTTATGGTAACTTACATTAGATAAAAATCAAATTAATTTTTACTTTTCAAGTACGATTTCAAAATTGAGTATAAAAGTGTGATAGTTCGTTTTAAAATACTTTTTTTCCTCCTCAAGAGTGTTTAGTAAGATATTTCAGGTAAAAAATCAATAAATATGAAATCAATAAATATGAGTGATCAGGGGGGGGGGCTCGTGCATGAAAATATTCCTATTTCTAATGCAAAGAGACAAAAGGCATTTATTTCATTTAAAAAGATAAAATTTATAGTAATTTTGCAATAGCGTTCAAATTTTCCAAATAATGAGTGAACAAATGCTGAAAATTGGTTTCTTTCTTTTGAGGGGCGGGGTTGTTACACTTGCTGTGATCAAATATTAGAGAGTTTTTGAAAGCAATTTAGCTTAGAAATTGAGTTAAGAAATAGCACTTTTCATAAAAAGTAATAATTTTATTCATGCAGAAGTTCTCTTGAAGCGTATGCTGAAAATTAGCAAATAAATCCACATATGTTCTACTTTTAGCGTTGATAGTTTCGTTTAAGATAAGTAAGACGCAAACTAAGTGTTTTCTTAGTGAAAAAAAAACAAGTTAAAAATTGGCATGAAAAACCACTTTTGATAAGAAATTGAGTAGAGGGAGTTTTTCTTTCCTAATATTTGAGGTATATTGCATTCCACAAATGACATATTATCAAACCAGGGGCGGCAAATAAAGGAGGCAAGAGGGGGCAGTCGCACCCCCAAATATTTTTCGCAGAATGTTAAAAAGCAGGTAAATTCAATTTATGCACAACACAAAACAATTATTACGTGCAAAAGAATCTCAAAAAAAGCTTGCAATTTCCAACAAAAATTGATAAAACTCATCATTAAACATATTCTCAAGATTATTTCTAATAAGAGAGGAATCTGAAAAAAATACTCTGAAACAAGTATAACCGGACTAGAAAGGATTTCGAGCTTTAGCTGTTTTGGACTAAACACAAAACACAGGAAATCGATGCAAAAAACTTTTCTTGATTCCAACATTAAAGACTAAAACTTGAATAAAAGTTCAAAAATAATTTCTAATCAAGACATTTTATGTGACAACTAATTACAAAATTTTTTAACGTTTGGTCATAAAATTTAAACTGCTTTAATAACTCCATTTTTTCTTAATATTGAATCCAGTTTAAGACATCATTCTTCCAACCAATATGTATTTTTTCAATACTGAGGTACTTCACATTTAAGAAACTCCCCCCCCCCTCAAACGAAATGATGAAATGCAGCCCCTCTATCTAACTATGCGTAAGGATGAAAACAAATTCAAACATTTCATTGCTTCGGCCAAAGTTTTTCCAAATAAGCAATCACCTTTTAAAATAATTACTTTACAGCTCTTCGTTCCGATTTGTAATTTAATAAAATACAATATAACTGTTGGGTTTTCCAAAATATATTTCGTAATTTTATTCCAATTTTGTTTCTTGCAAAGTCGCAATGCAAATTGCCCTGCTTGTTACGCATTTCCCGATCATAGACACGTGCGTGCCTTCCCAGGTAGCACAAAAAACGTTTTATAAAAGTTTTTAATCCGTTGTCACAACGTTAATAACCATTTTACAATTTTTAACAAGAAGTTCTGTCAAGAACTAAACGAGCCTACTTTCCCGTACATCGACATCGGCATTCTCGCATCTGATCATTATTCTCTTGATTATCTGAAACTGAAAATTATGTCAAACATACCTTTATAGCACTTAAAGCTGATTTCTAAAAGCAAAATATACCCCTATCATCAGATGAAATGGACACATAAAAAGTAAATAAACGAGTAAATTAAGTTTTGTCGCACCTTTTAAAGAGTGCAAATGTTCCTCTTAGTTCCTCCGTAGAAAAAAATCCTCCGTTGTTTTCAAAATAATAATAATAATAATAAAATAAATAAATAAATAAATAAAATTACAAAGAGCATCAAAACGTATTTTATCAAAGAAAGAAAAAAAAAAAAAAAGAAAAAAAAAACTCGTCCGTTAATAAAATGTCTCGAATTTCACTTTTAATCGGTTGCCAGTTGTTAAATATAAATAAAGAATAAAATGTTCTCGTGAATGAAAAATTTTTGTTACAAAAAAAATCGTCTGCCAAAATAATAATAATAATAATAATAATAATAATAAATAAAATAAAACAAATGAATAAATAAACAAAAAATCGTCTGCACAGTCAGTCATTTTTTTTTCTGAGCCTGCATTTCCGCCACGTTTGCGGAGTCGGAGTCGGAATCAAAGTCCTCACAGAAGATTACCCAGAAAAGTACTTTATAAACACTATTTATCAAAACCATTTTCTTACAAAGTTAGTTTGAAGGAAATCCGATTTTAAGTTCAGAATCAACATTCAACTTAAATTCCCCGTAGACGCTAATGTTAATTATTTTTCTGAACGGTTCGATATTGAACCAAAAATGGTTCAAATCAAAAAGCGAAATATGGAAATGTATGGGAAAGCCTCTCCGAGATCTTTCAAACAAAAAAAAGTTTATTCCATTCAGACGGTTCACTCAAAAGTTACTAGGTGGGGAAAGGTTGCTTGAACGGTTCAATGTTGAACGAAAAAATGCTCAAATGGAAAATTTAAGTACGGTAATGAAGTATCCTTGCTGAGATCCTTCGAACAAAAAAAAGTCTGTTCAAATCGGATTGTTCACTCAAAAGTTAGCATCGCGGGACAGGTTGTTTGAACGGTTCAAAGTTGAACCAAAAACTGTTCAAATCGAAAAATCAAATATGGGAATGAGCTGTACTCGCCGAGATCTTTCGAACAAAAAAAAGTTTATTCCATTCGGACTGTTCACTCAAAAGTTATTAGGTGGGGAAAGGTTACTTGAATGGTTCAATGTTGAACCAAAAATGTTCAAATTGAAAATTTAAATAGTTTAATAAAGTATCCTTCCCGAGATGCTTCGAACAAAAAAAAATTTGTTTAAATCGGACTGCTCATTCAAAAGTTATTAGGGGTGATAGCTTGTTTGAACGGTTCAATGTTGAACGAAAAATTGTTCAAATCGAAAATGTAAATACGGGAATGAAGTATCCTTGAAAAGATCTTTCGAACAAAAAAAAGTTTGTTCAAATCGGACTGTTCACTCAAAAGTTAGCATCGCGGGACCGGTTTTTTGAACGGTTCAAAGTTGAACCAAAAATTGTTCAAATCGAAAAATCAAATATGGGAATGAGCTGTACTCGCCGAGATCTTTCCAACAAAAAAAAGTTTGTCCAAATCGGAATGTTCATTTAAAAGTTATTAGGGGGGACAGACAGACCGACCGACCGACACACAAATTCCCCATCTCAATACCCTACTTTCAAATTTTTAATTTTTCGATATTCAATTTACCTTTTTATTTTTTTAACTTGGCGATATTTTTCGGACTTGGCGATATTTTTTTTTACTTGGCGATATTTTTTGGACTTGGCGATATTTTTTAGATGCATTAAGCTATTTTTAATACATTTTTCGTCTTTCTTTTGTTTTTAACGGGAAAGTAGGCTAACAAGAAGTTCTGTCAAGAACTAAACGAGCCTACTTTCCCGTACATCGACATCGGCATTGTAGCATCTGATCAATATTCTCTTGATTATCTGAAATTAAAAATTATGTCAAACATATCTTTATAGCACTTAAAGCTGATTTCTGAAAGCAAAATATACCCCTCTCATCAGATAAAATAGACACGTAAAAAGTAAATAAACGAGTCAATAAAGTTTTGTCGCACCTTTTAAAGAATGCAACTGTTATAGTTCTTCCGTAGAAAAATTCCACAATCGTTTTCAAAAGAAAAAAAAAATAAATAAATAAAATAAAAGTACAAAGAACTTCAAAACACATTTTATCAAAGAAAGAAAAAAAACTCGTTCGTTAATAAAATGTCTTGAATTTCATTTTTAATCCGTTGCCAGTTGTTAAATATAAATAAGGAATAAAATGCTCTCGTGAATGAAAAATTTTTGTTAACAAAAAAAATCGTCTGATAAAAAAAAATAATAATAAATTAAACAAAACAAATAAATAAATAAGCAAAAAATCGTCTGCCTAGTCAGTCATTTTTTCTGAGCCTGCATTTCCGCCATGTTTGCGGAGTCGGAGTCGGAATCAGAGTCCTCACAGAAGATTATTTAGAAAAGTACTTTACAATACATTATTGATCAAAACCATTTTCTTACAAAGTTAGTTTGAAGGAAATCCGCCTTGAAGTTCAGAATCAACATTCAATTTAAATTTCTCCGTAGGCGCTCATGTTAAAAATTTTTCTGAACGGTTCATCATTGAACGAAAAATGGTTCAAATTGAAAAGTGAAATATAGAAATGAGCCTCTCCGAGATCTTTCGAACAAAAAAAAGTTTATTCAATTCGGACGGTTCACTTAAAAGTTATTAGGTGGGGAAAGGTTGTTTGAACGGTTCAATGTTGAACGAAAAAAATGTTCAAATTGAAAATTTAAATACGGTAATGAAGTATCCTTGCCGAGATCTTTTGAACAAAAAAAAGTTTGTTTAAATCGGACTGTTCATTCAAAAGTTATTAGGTGTGAGAGCTTGTTTGAACGGTTCAATGTTGAACGAAAAATTGTTCAACTCGGAAATTTAAAAACGGGGATGAAGTATCCTTGCCGAGATCTTTCGAACAAAAAAAAAGTTTGTTTAAATCGGACGGTTCACTCAAAAGTTATTAGGGGTGAGAGCTTGTTTGAACGGTTCAATGTTGAACGAAAAATTGTTCAAATCGGAAATTTAAAAACGGGAATGAAGTATTCTTGATAAGATCTTTCGAACAAAAAAAAGTTCATTCAATTCGGACGGTTCACTTAAAAGTTATTAGGTGGGGAAAGGTTGCTTGAACTGTTCAATGTTGAACGAAAAATTGTTCAAATCGGAAATGTAAATACGGGAATGAAGTATCCTTGATAAGATCTTTCGAACAAAAAAATGTTTGTTCAAATCGGACTGTTCATTCAAAAGTTAGTATCGCGAGGCAGGTTGTTTGAACGGTTCAAAGTTGAACCAAAAATTGTTCAAATCGAAAAATCAAATATGGGAATGAGCTGTACTCGCCGAGATCTTTCCAACAAAAAAAAGTTTGTCAAAATCGGAATATTCATTCAAAAGTTATTAGGGGGGGACAGACAGACCGACCAACAGACCGACAGACCGACAGACCGACCGACACACAAATTCCCCATCTCAATACCCTACTTTCAAATTTTTAATTTTTCGATATTTATTTCATTTTTTTGTTTCTTTTTGACTTTTTTTTACTTGGCGATATTTTTTGAACTTGGCGATATTTTTTGGACTTGGCGATATTTTTTTGGACTTGGCGACATTTTTTAGATGCATTAAGCCAATTTTAATGCTTTTTTTCGTCTTTTTTATTTTTAATGGGAAAGTAGGCTAAAAAACGAAGTTTGCTACTTGGGTTTTGTCATAGTATGACGAACTTTCTTTTCATTTGATTGGCCGCCGTTGTATCATCGGGGAATGCAACTAGCTATATGCTGATTAATTTGCTTTATGGGGCATTTCACGGTATTTGTGACATAGGGGTGTCCGTAACAAAACTTTTTAAAAGTTTAAATTTTTTATACATGTTGAAAACGTACATTCTAAAGTATATGAATATCATATTGTTTTCATAGTTCACTTTATATTATGTTTGTAATTGCACTCAGAACATGGAAAATGCAATTTTCACTGTTACGGATTCTACATTGAATATTTCTTTAAATCTGGCTTAAACCGATTTTTAAGCCAAAACTGGTACTTAAGACAGATAAAGTAAAGGCTCACCTCTAGTATAGCTAACAATTTTAATCAAAAAGTGCCTTCTATAGAAAATAATGGATTGTGAAAATGATGATTGTAGAGTCCGTATTAATAATTGGAATAAAAGTTTAGTTTTTAAAGAAAAATTCAATGTAGAGTCCGTAACAGTGAAAATTGCATTTTCAATGTTCTGAGTGCAATTACAAACATAATTCATATACTTTAGAATGTACTTTTTCAACATGTATAAAAATTTTAAACTTTTAAAACGTTTTGTTACGGACACCTCTATGTCACAAATACCGTGAAATGCCCCTTATATAAGGTGGTTTGCAGGAATTTAGGCGTGTTCTTCGTTCTTCTTATTTCTTCGACGCAATGTATATGTATTACTTTTATTTTGCTTAGCCGAGCTGGCTGCAAGATGTTAATGCCCGTCAATAAATGTCATCAAAATTTTAAAATATTCTCGTCATTGCACAAACTCCAACTCTCACTCGGCTCGGCACTTAACAATACGATGGACTTTTAATTTCCCCATCGAGAATTTAATAAAAACGGTAATATACAACTTTAAACAATCACATTAAATGTTGAATTCTAGAACTAACGGGAGACCAAATTTTTAGGTGAAACTGATGTAGTTTGAATATGTAAATTCGATTAAAGCAAAAAAAGCACGAGTAATTATTATTGTCTCATGATGACGTAACGAAGTTATTTTACGTTTTAACTGGTATTACGTTCTACTTTTTTTTTCATTTGAAAATCGGGTGACGGAAGGAAATTTTTGAGACCGGAGCTATCTATAAATGATGTCACTTGTTTTTTTTAAACAAATTAATCCCTTCTCTTCTTTTGCGTCAAATCTTCGTACTTCCCCTTACCCACTCTTCTCCTTCTTGGTCTTCTCATATGTCGCACTGTTTATTTATAAGAATATCGTTATAAAAAAAGTGACAGCGTACTTCTTGTTACCTCCTCGTCACATACTCATAATTTTCCGAAACCCCTACCCCCTCACAGGGTGACATAATTTGCGGGCGACCCCACATTGAATGTTTCAGGTCTGCGAAATAGGAATATTAAAGACAATCAAATACAATTACTATCAGTGAAAAGTACTATGGTAAAAAAAGTTCACTCTTATGATGGCAAAGCTGTGTTAATACATTTGTAAATATTTTTAATTTAAAGTGGTAAAAGTACGAAAATACTCAGTCTCAAGATTAATTATTTACCCTAAATTCATTAACTCATGGACTATGTAGTAGTAGTAATATTTTTCCTTATCTAGTCTATGAAACACTTGCAGGTATTCTGCTATATGATTTGTAAAATTTGAATTTCATTATAACCACACATGAAAAAGAATTGTTGAAAGTCAAAAATATTTATTCCTGCAAAGAAAAACAAAATTGAACAGAAAAAATGCTGTTGAAAATAAATAAATAAAAAGAAAAGAAATCATATGCAAGGGTTACAAATGTTTCGGAGTTACAAAGAACTCCTTTATCAATATATAGTTTGAGATTTCACTAAGAAGTTCAAAAATCTAACAATATTTAGAAAAGTATCAATATGCATAGTTTTCTGAAATGAATATGGAATGAGCAATCTTTTTTTTTCGAGTGTCACATCCAGTTCATTCTGGAATGTCTTGAATATAGACGAAACAATAAAAACATTGATACTGACTCTTAATATTTTATCGAACTTATGTTACAATATTGAGAACGAACTAATATTGTTCCACTTAATGTATCGAATTTCATTCGATTGAGTACTGTCTCTTTCTCTTGCTCCGCTGGACAGCAATTTTGGCCGAAATGTGGACGATGGTCACTAAGTAGCAGTAACCCTGAACGGCGAACAAGCAAACACTTAGGTTTTATGACTTCGAGGTTCGAAAACAAAAGCCGTAATCCTCCAGTGAGGGGGGCAATGAAATCTTGGAAAAATCCCCTGTTCCAAAGGGTAGAAGCGAAGATTTTAACCCGTCCTCAAAGGAAAAAAGACTTGCGGTACACATGCTGTACCACCCGGTTCGGGAAGGTTAATAATTTATTTTCTCCCTCCAAATAATTAAGTTTAACATTTTGGAATCAATTTGAGCTTAATAATTAAGTTCCTAGTTTCATTGGTACTTTTTTTTTAAATTCAGGACGCTGAATTGACCCAGTGCAATACCAAAAAGCGGAATTTTACGTCGCAGCCCCTCAAAGGGTTAACCACCGTACAAGAAGAGAAAACCATACACGATGACTAGAAATGCTTATAGTAACAATTAGGCATTCACCTTTTCGCGGTGAATTTCTCGAAGCTGAGATTATGGACGAAGAAACCTGAAATTAACCTCTACAGGTATACGTCTTGCTTTTACATAAAAGTAATTTTATAAAAACTGGTTGCTTGCTGCAGATATATGACCATAAATACATAGTCTAGTTTAGATAACTCGAAGTAGCAAAGGACCGGCTAAATACTTTAAGTAATTGGAAATTCGAGTGGTAGGAAGTATCTACAGCTTTCAGAAGACTTTGGGATAAAATGAACACTTCGAGGTATGGGAATATTCGAGTCATAAGGCTCCAAGTTATTGGATTATCTATCAGTGCTGTTTTTGACTCAAGTTGAAGTTTTGTAAGATTAAGAGGCAAATCTTCAGTTCGATTCGCTTTTTCAATTCCTTTATCCCTAAGAAATGTAATTTTTCTTGGCCTGTTTGATCGATACGCATGTCTGAATTTGCTTGCCAGGAAGTAAAAAACAATGTACTACCATACTAGGGCTGATTTAAAAGACGAAAAATTAGCAAAGTACGTTCATTTTCAAATTTCGGTTTCCAAACTTTCTTATCTTCTTTACAGGAGAACTACAGAGATTTTGGGATTTTGATTTTCATTGAGCAATCTCTGCACTTTATCGTTGAAGAAAAAAAGTCCTGCCTTCCCTCCATCAATCACATTTCAAGGGATATTTGCATAAAATCCGACTTTTGTCTAAACTTTTGCATCAATGAAAAGAAATATCTTTTATAATTTTCAAAATTTGGTTCGAGATATATCTTTTAAAACTGCAGACACGTATTTGAGACCATATTGTCTACCTGCAGTAGAAATTTGAGAGCATTTCGCCGAGTAGTTTTCTTTTTATTCATATATTTGCATTTTGTCTAAACTTTTGCATCGCAGTGTATATAGATGGAAATAAGTTACGTAAAGTGAGCCATATTTTGGCCCTATTACCTTATTCATACTCATATAGCACCATATCATTTTTTACTTTGCTGTACCCGAGCACTTACATTAATCCTGCTAACAACTGTTTCTATCTCATGCTTCACTTATACAGGGTTAGTCTAAATGATGGACCCCTTTTTAAAAATTCATATTTATTAAAGTACAAATCCGAAATGAACAATCTTTATTGCAATGGAAAGAAGAAATTTCAAATTTTTTTTTTAGTCCAAAACTTTTTTCTGAAGCTGCAAAAAGAGGGCGCGCCAGTAGAGTTTGCACCGGATTAGATTATAATTTGATTTACTGGCGCAGCTGAAGAAAATGGCGACCGTAGACCAGAAGGTTTTCTGCGTTCTTCAGTTTGTAAAAACTGCGTCACAAATTTTAGTGCAGCGGGTATTTCGAGCCAAATTTGGAATTAAAGCCCCAACTAAAAGAAGCATAAGCCGTTGGTTTAAGCAGTTTCAAAAGACTGGTAGTGTTTGTAAAAGGAAGAGCAGAGGAAGATCGCCTGTGTCACAAGAAGAAGTCATGTTTGCCGTACAGCACGCGGTGGACACATTGAACATTTATGATCATATGTGAAAAAAAATTTCAAATCTCCTCTTTCCGTTGATATAAAGAATGTTAATTTTCGTTGAAAACTTTAATAACTATGAATTTTTAGAAAGGGGTCCATCATTTATAATAACCCTGTACTTTACATATTTTGATACTAACCCATTTGCGAATTTTCTATACACGACATGATTGATTATGAAAGAAAATTACTGTTTATATGGAAATATACTGCCATAATTTTGCGACTACATCTATTACAGAAATGAGATTCTGAACCCACATTTTGAAATATATTGTTCACTTTTTGATAATTTTAAAAATTTTGATTGTTACTTTTATCTGTATTTCAAAGTAAATTTAAATAATTTATTTATTTATTTGTGTCAAAATAATTGCATGAAAATTTAAGTTAAGCATCTCTGATGCCATATGCTTCAAGAAAAATATGAAATATGTTGTTTGCCGTCGCAATTAGATTATAAAAGATAGTTTCAAAAAAGCAAAGTGCAATTTTCGAGCTTTTATTCGGAAACTCTAATTACACTAGAAAAATCTTAGTGTGCCTTACGTAGCCAGTCATTACATATTCATGAAACTAGGATAAATTAAATTTTATGAGCGAACTACTATGCACAATCTTCTTTTATCAAGAAAATTTCGAAGAGTCATTGGAAAAGCTGGTTTAGATACAGCATTGTCACGTTGTATTTTTTTAAAAGAACTACTTTGAGGTGATTATGAGCTTGCATACAGATTACCTTCTTAAGCAGTGTTTTCAAGGTTTTTTTTCCGATTTTAATGTAAATTAATGAAAACTGTTTTCTGTTGTTCAGGCATTTAGGAATTTAATGATTAAAATAATTTTATGCTAAAACACGTAATGCGTAGATTTGGTAATTATTTAGTATATCTGCATCTTCTAAAATTCCGAAGCTTTTTTCGTCACATATTTTAGTATTTTTCTCTTATTATTATTATGTTTTTGGGTAAGAATCTTTAACATAACTTCACATAACATCTATTGTCGTATCGTTTCAAATTTTAAAGTATTTAACTAATTTTCGGTTTAGGAGCTTTTTAAAATATTTAATCGTATATTTTAAATATGAACACAGTATTTTGAGAAATGAATTTTTTAAATATATTTGAAGAGACTCGTTTTGAATTCCATACTAGCAACTGAGATATGTAGGAATTGCGAATGAGATCTACCAAGGTAACAAAGCATATCTTCGGATAGTTAATGAATAAAGGTAGTTAATGATTATTTATTGTTAACCATGTGAAGGTTAAAATCATCAATTTAGATTTCCAATCTACTAAAGGGAAATGCCTTTTTTAGCTAGAGACTTAAAATATATCTACGCTTTTTAGCATTACGCTATGCAGTTTTGTGCATGAAACGGACTTCTTTTAAAATAGAGCTCTAGGCTGACTTGTCCGACATTTTGGTTCCAAGGCATTTTTTGATCCAGCCTTGTTACAGGTATTTGAAACACATTCATATAATACCTGGTTGCTCTGGCGTAAAATAACTTATGATTAGTTGGATGAAGCACCATATTAGGTACATTTAAAAAGATAACTTATTTCTCAAATTTAAAAACAGTTTATTGGGAAATGTTTTATGAAATTGGGTCTATTTTCATATTGCACTTGTTTCAAGCCTGAATTTGCGAAATATTTTTGTCATATAGACGAAAATAGTCAAATATCATCTATGCAACTACAATTCAAGCTTAGCTTTCAATTTTCTTCAATGAGACTTGAGTACAGATACCAGTGGTTCTATGGTCACCGTTTTGGAACCAAAATGTCGGATGAGTCAGTTCTCCTTTACAGGAGCCTTATTTTAAAAGGAATCAAATTAAAGTCTTATAAAGGAATTAATCATAAAAGTTTTGAGCGCAGCACTCTTAAAAGGTTTTAATTGAGCTTTTAGGATTTTGAAGCACATTAAGCATTTTCAGATAGATATTTCGTTTGAGAGCGCTGAACAGAATTCGTGTACCTGTGGGTGCGAACTGATTTTCTCTTTTATAATCTCTTAAATCCCATGAATTCTTCGAAAACAAGAAAATGTTTATCATTTAGTTATAATGTCAACTGTTTAATTGTAAGTAATGCTTAGTGACAGTCAAAGGCTAATTTCTCAGACCGTTGAGAAAATACAGAGAATTAAAATGACATAAATTTTTTGATAGTTATGCTGTGCTTTTTTTAAAAAAAGAAAGTGATTGAAAGGAAAAAAAATAATACTTGGCATGTTCGATAGGAGCAATAGCTTAAAGTGTGAAATTTGAAAGTTCAAAGCTGACTCTTTTGGTCCTAATAAAATAGTTTTGTGTATCAAACATTAATTGTGAAAAAAAAAAAACTATGTCATCTGGCATTTTAGTGGAAAAAGTCTTAAAATGCGAATTTTTTAGGGGTTTGAGCACCTGAAATAGCAATTGGAAAAAATATGTTATTCTTATATTGTCTTCTATGGCAGATTTAATGGATAATCAAAGGTTTAGTAGGGCCGGACCGAAAACAGTCAAAAAAGGGCAATTTTGTTATTTAAAAAAAAATCATATCAGTAAACGTGTTTGTTGTACGTTATTCTTTCGGGCCATGCTCCACATCAGCGTAAAACGCGACCGAAACTGAAGGCAGAAACCGAAAATTCGCGTACTTTCCATAGGAACACCATTGAATCCATTTTACGCTTCTGCCTATTTTTTCTGCTTTACGTCGGTGTGGAGCATGGCCCTTATTGTTTTTATTTATTATTTGTATTTTTAGCTTGGGCTTTGCACGCTCTGACCTAAAAATGAAATGGGAAACAGAAATTTAAGAAAAAAGCTCAGCCCGTTATTTTGACGGTAGCGAGAGCGAAGGGGGTGGTAACATTTTGATTTTCACTAAAAAAATCAAAACATCAGAAACTATATTCAGATAACATTGCGGATTATCACCGGGTTTCCACTAGTTTAATGCTAAAATCCGCAATGTTTGAGAAACTTTCCTCAGTTGTTACAAGCTACAAGTTGACTAAATGCAGAATTTTTACTGTTATGCAAAGCATTTTTATCTACCAGTGAGACAATATACTCGTCGTTTCTATTAACCCTCGTGGGTCCCTCCCATTTCAGTTACACTCAAGACCCTTGGGGTCATAAACGACCCCAATGCTTCCTTTAATTAATTTATTATGGTTATTGAATGTTACATGCATTATTTAAGTTCACACACTTTTTAATGCTAAAAAAATAAAAATAAAAAGACACAATCAAAGTAAAATTTAGTTTATACATTAAAAATTATAATTTTAGAGCAAAACTTACAATAACTGTAGATTTATTTACAACTGTTACAGACCTGAAAAAACATGATTTTTGCAAGTGAATTTCAAACACTTATGACATTTTTCGATGCATTTTCTGTAAAGTTCTCTTGGACAAAAGTTGCAACGTCCTCTTTTTTTGGCATTCTGGAGAAGTGACCTCAAGGGGCTTGTGTGCAAAAAATACAATTCGGGAAAAATAAAACACAATAATAGCATTATTTTGAATAGAAAACTAGAAGAATAAAAGCCACAAAATGCCATTAAAAACAAATGGTTGATGAACAAGATATATTGAACAGAAATTGCATTTCGGTCACATATGACCCCAAGGAACCCACGAAGGTTAAGTGTTTCGGCTTTGATTTAATAACAGCCCAGCGTAATTGACTGAGACCTGAATGGGAGTTCAATATGATGAAGTATGACAGGGCGTAGGTAAGGTGTTCGGTATTTGCTTGCAACTTTGCTGTAGGTTTGTCCATATTTGCTAAAATGCTGTAGGAGAGTTTCTGGTAAAAGCGGATTAGGCCTGTATACTACTATAACTTCATATTAAATGAAACGTGCCTCATTTGTTCCAGAAACAAGACAGGTTTTTATTGGAAAGTTTTCTGAAATCTTCACGAAGGCTATAGGTTGATTTGTGACAGACTAAAGACTTTCAGCGAGAAACTGTTTTTTTACTGTGAGATTTGCTCTCGGTCAAAATTTTGGCATAATAACTGTCCATTTTTTCAGGAACATTTTTTTTTTCCAGAAAGTAATGGAAAACTCTCGTTTAAGATTTTGCCTGTTGCAATTTTCTGCTTGTCAACAAGTCAAATGTTTGTAATTAATTATATAAGCAAGCTTTTACAATAATTTCAAATTTCGATTTTTGATTTTGGTTTTTTTTCCCGGGGGCGGGCGAACCCCAATTATAGACATTTTCATAATTGAAAAATTACAGCAATCGCCAAATTTTTGCTAAGTATTTCATTTTGACAACCCCCTATTTTCGCAGTTATAATTAGATGAGCCTTTATAAGTGAGATCCAAGGAGTCATAGAACAGATATAGAGTAAAGTTTCGTTGATGTCTACAACATACTAGTACTAATTTCTTGATAAAAGTCAGTACCATTTGTCTATTTATCTTAATTTGCGTATTTTATTCAACTTTATCGTGACATTCTGCAAAGTTAAGCTCATCTCTCATCAAATTATTCAGTGGAACTGAAGAAAATATAGATATGACTAAGAAAAAATACAATGAGAAAAAATAAAACAAAGAAAAAATAGTTTGAAAGATTAATTCTTCCCATTTTCTGCTCTGATGTTAAACAACTAGTTAAGAAACAATTTTCTTTTATTAAACCAGTTACATGCATTTGAGTTTGAATAAATTCTGAAAAAAAAGAAGCCCAAAACATTCTTGATTCTTTAAATGCTGTGCAATTATCCATAATAGTTAATGAATTAAAAGTGACTGAACTATTTATTAATTAACTTATTTAATGATAGCATTATTTTAATATGAAAGGATTTTGACATGAAATTAAAAAAAAAAAAAAAAACTTCTTTTCCCTGAAGGCATCTGAGCAGACGAGCCTAAAAAAATATTTAAAAAAAGCTGTTTGAATATTAACTGACTCTTTTTCAAATTGAAATACCCCGAGTTCAAAATTATAGAGCTTTAAACTGATTTTCCAAATTTCTTTTTAACATTTAATTATCTTGAGACCAAATTTATCACTCCTAACAAAAAACTTTTTATTTAAGAACATTCTAAGCTTAAAGACCTGCTTTTTGTTCAAACAAAAACTTAGAGAAAGAGGAGGAGAAAAGAGCTATAAATTTGCGATTCTCAAGTCATTTCACTTGAGGAATGTTCGTTAAATTAAAAAAAAAAACACTAACGGCACTTGCTTTTAAGAATATAATTTTCTTCATTTCTTAAGAAAGTAAAGAAGAGTTTGATATTCGCAGGATTAAAATCTCTTACACGCAGAAACAACGACTAGCTGATTTGAAGAAATACCTTTTTTCAACCTTTTATAATTTTTCTCCATTAGTTGACTTGTAATTTTTTTAAGGAATTTACTTTCACCAAGCAAAACTAGAATGAGAAAAAAAAATCTAGTCTTCTATTGAAAGAGCTGTTAATAGAGAATCATAAATTATAAAGAATGTTGAAAAAGGAATGTGAAGACATTAAGGAATTACAGAACAATAACATTTAAGCGTACAAAGATATTTTAATAAAAATCATCTTTAGCAGCTTTTTCTTAACCCTGCTACTGTGTTCGGGTCCTTTTCGACCCAAAACAGATTTCATTTGCTTATAAATTTTCGAGTAACGTTGGTATAACGTTGTAACTTCATGAATGTGTTCATTTTCATGTTATATTACACACATTTTTTTTTTTTTTGTTTTGATTGAAGCATAACCCTACTTGTCAAAAAAAAGTTTACTAATACTGTGTTCGGGTCCTTTTGGACCCATATGATTAAAAAGCATGTATCAGAGAAACAAAATATTTTTATGCTTGTTTATTTTATGCATAATTTATGAAACAATAAATAAAACATTTGTTTATTGTTTTTGTACGTTTTTTAAATATTTTTTAATGGTTATCTTCTATTTTTCTTTCATTCATTTTTTTTCTTCTTTTTTTTCTTTCTGAATACCATTTCTTTCTTTCTATGAATTGAAATCAGTACTAGTGAAAATGTTTCAAGGTTAACTTTCATAGAACTGCAAACTCTGCAATTATGCCTATCTGAGGGGAATTCCCTTTTACCCCCTCTCTCCGCCGCTTCCCCCGCGCATATGATTCTGTTCGCACACAACGTCATAACCAATAAAAGCTTTAGTTTTCTTTTTTGAGGGAACTTCCCTTTCTCATTTGAAAAATGTTTCAGAGTTGAAGTCGAGCCATAATTTTTGCGTTCATAAATATTTTCTACTTACTATTGGTATTCATAAGCTTTATTCAGATGGACATTTGAAGATGAATCGCCCTTTATCTGAGCAAGAGATTCGAGACTTGCTACAGGCGGTTTCAGATGAAGACGAAATTGCATCAGAATTAGAAGATCACATTTCAGAAGGTTCTGAGTCATCGTCAGAGAACGATGAAACTGAAAATGAGTTGTCAGACTGCACATATTTGTCAAAAGATGGGTCTATTCAGTATCAGAGGGACCCTCCATCGCAAGCGCGTAAACGTACATCAAACGATATTTTGAACCTTACCCCAGGACCAACTAGATATGCTACTTCAAGAATTCAAGACGAATTGTCTGCTTTTCGACTATTTATTACAAAAGATATTGAAAATATTATCATCAGCAATACAAATACAGAAGGAAGACGCGTGTTTGAAGATAAATGGAAAGAAATGGACAGTATTGAATTTAGTGCTCATATAGGTTTACTTTTACTTGCTGGAGTTTTCAAATCCTGCAATGAAAGCACAGAAAGTCTATGGAGTGCAGAAAATGGCAGACCTATTTTTAGAGCAACAATGAGCTTACAAAGATTCTCATATATATCAAAAAGTTTGAGATTTGATGATCGGGAAACACGCTCTAATAATAGACAAACTGATAAATTGGCAGCAATTCGTGCGTTGTGGGATATATGGGTTGAGATACTACCAAAACTTTTTAACCCCAGTGCATATGTTACTGTTGATGAACAATTGGTTGCATTCAGAGGGAACTGTCCATTCCGGCAATACATGCCCAAGAAACCAGCCAAGTATGGAATTAAGTTTTGGGTTTTGTGTGACAATGAAACCAGCTACGTATGGAATATACAACCATATCTTGGAAAGCCAACAAACCAACCTCGTGAGAAAAACCAGGGTCTTAGAGTGGTGCTTGATTTATCTTATGGTCTCAAAGGACATAATGTAACGTGCGACAACTTTTTTTCCTCCTACACGCTGGGACAGCTGTTATTGAAAAGGAATGTGACTATGATTGGAACAATGAGGAGAAATAAACCCTCTATTTCCCCTGAATTGCTTCAAACAAAAAACAAAACACTTTATTCATCGACATTTGCTTTCACAAATGATACTATGCTTGTTTCATACATACCCAAAAGAAATAAATGTGTTGTTATTCAAAGCACACTGCATTCTGAGAAGCAGGTTGACTCTGCAGAATCTAAAAAACCACAAGCAATCCTTGATTATAATTCCACAAAAGGTGCTGTAGACACCTTGGATAAAATGATTTCTTCATATACTTGTAAAAGAAAGACAAACAGATGGCCAGTTGTGGTATTTTCAAATGTTCTTGATATTTCAGTTGTGAATGCGTTCATTCTATTCAGCGCAGTAAATCCTGATGTATGCAAGAAAGAAAAATCCTACAGAAGAAGGAGAATTTTTATAGAAACTTCAGGTATGTCTTTGGTGAAAGAATATATTTGTAGAAGAAACGTGCTTCCACGTCAAGAAGCAGCTGCAGCATTAGTGAAGAGTGCTCAAAGGAAAGTAGAAGATGATACAAGTTCTACTCCCGAACCAATAAACATGGCAAGCTCAAACAGAAAAAGAGGTCGCTGCTATTTGTGCAAATCAGACAATAAAGTACAAAATACATGCATGAAGTGTAGCAAATACATATGTAAGTCACATTTGAATCAAATGTGTACAAATTGCATTGCTACAATTACTCAAAAATGAACATTTTATTTAATTGAAGATGTGCTCAGAAACAGGTAACTGTCTTTTTTGAATCTCATACAAATGTTGTACTGTTCGTATTTCCATTTTTAACACTTCTTTTTAAGCTTAAAAATTTCTAGTAAATTTCTTAAAGTGACAGCTTACATAATTTTGTTAGTTTTCTTTAGTACAAAAACTGGAATTGCTATAATATTTAAATTTTATTTATGTGTTTTCTCGGATTAAATATGTAAAATAAAATACAAAAATTGAGTGATTTATGTTTGGAAGTCTCTAATAAAATCAAATATAACAATTAAACTTGAAAAAATATAAAAAAAGCGGTGTTAGGGAATAAATTACATATGTTGGGTCCATTTGGACCCGAACACAGTATACGTATGTTCGGGACGAACACAGCAGCAGGGTTAAACTAGTTTTGCCGGCTCATCTGCAGTTTCTATTTTTCCCCCGCTTCTGTTGAAATGTGGATCAATTTTAAGGAATCCTTTTAAAAATTACCGAC
The DNA here is from genome assembly GCA_038373865.1 of Uloborus plumipes. Lineage (NCBI taxonomy): Eukaryota > Metazoa > Arthropoda > Arachnida > Araneae > Uloboridae > Uloborus > Uloborus plumipes. The sequence continues at coordinate 65,008 of JAXGGA010000870.1, forward strand.
TTGTCAGCTTCATATATTATAAAAACATTCCGTGAACGAGAAATAAGTAAAAAAAGAATACGGGAAGATACAATATGCGATTCATTTGAAGGCAGAATCAAAGAAAAATAAAACCTTAGTGTATTTCCCTTTAAACTCATGAAACATTCACAGTACTGTCCGCCAGAGAAAACCGCGCCTAGCATTCGCGAACCATTCCACTTAAAAAAGGAGTGATGGGTTACTTACAAAGTTTCCAATTTCAAACTTGCAGTCTTGCTATTCTTTTGACATATTCAATTAAACTATATATTTGCAATTAGCATCGTTCTACGTAGTTTAATACTGCTCAAAAGTCTTCGCATTATTCTTTCCCTTATTGTTATCTTATCTATCACCCCTATTTTAGAAAGATCAGAGAAGATCTGTCGCATGCATAAATATGCTGAAGGTTTTTTCTAAGAAAATGAGACAGTAATATATGTGGTGCACTGTTAAAACTACGGGGGCCGCAGGGGTGCCAATAAGAACGCTGGGGCGAAAGCAAGGTGCCATGGGGTGCCATAGCGAATTTGAAATGCTCTTTCTGAGCCAAAAGGCCTCTCAGAGGGTGCTTTAAGCTTCGTCTGCAGCACCATCGGCACCCTTTAGGCTAGCGCATGCTCAGTGAGACATCTGAAAGGCACCCCTGGTAGCTTGCGTCTGCGCATTGCGACTCCAATCTCATCATCATCATAAACCATTTAAATGGCAGACATCTTGTTTTAGTCGACACGACAGAATTATCGCTGCAGTGTTTTCACAGTCTTGGATTTCAACTTGAGTTTAAAAACTCTGCCTGGCTCTTTCTTTCTTTCTTTCTTATTTGTTTTTATCATACGTATATGAATATGCTATTTTAATGCCATGCATTTCGTGCTTTCGCTAATATCTTTCGTTGGCGTTATTGATAACGAATGCTGAGTTCGTTATTGCAAGAGCTTACTTTTTTTTTGTTCCACCAGTTGAAATGAATAGATCCTTAAAATATATTTGGATTTTTAATCTGTCGAGGAACTTAGCGTGTAACAAACACTACTTTTCAAATACCCCTGTCTTTTATTCCATAAAGATGTTTAAATGTCGAATATACATATGTATTAATATGTTAATCTTGATAAAAATTTTAGAAGTTAATGAAGCGATTCAATTTTTTCATGATAGAATAATACAACTGAATATTTTTGATTGTTTTTGAAAGGGATCCATAAAATACCTTCCCTTTTCATTTTCGGTATAGATAATGCTGTAGAAAATGTCAATAGCATTTTAAAACTACTGAGTTGAATCCAAGTCATGAATTCTTTTAAAATATGTTGGAAAGTCTGAACTGTGAGAAAATGCCTTAGATTACAAGTTTCGATCATTTTCAAATCGGAAGTCACGGTGAAAATGTACCAAGACTTCGTGAATAAAAACAATAAATAAAAGTAAATACAATTGAAAAACAAAAACGCACACAGCACAGGGTGGATCTGCAAAAATGAACAGTGATGGTGCCATTATGCTCTCCTATACGGTTCCATCGTTCACCCTCGCGGCTTGTTGAATTGAGGGTGCCAGTTTTTCATCCAAGCCAAGGGTGAAATCTCGGCTCCCCACTGGGTGCCGCTGATGTTACAAGCGGAACGGAAAGGTGCCAATCGCAACCTTTAGTTTTAACAGCGTTGTTACAAAAGCATGTTTTTTTTTTTAAATTAGGTCCAAAATTCGTACTTACCCTGTAATGTTTGGACATGGAAATCACGTTTTAGGAAAATCACCTTTAATAGCTTTTTTCTAAGCACGTTTCGCAGTTCCTTGTTTTATTTATTTTTGTGGAAACTTTAGATCAGTCTTACAGTCGTTTAAAAAATACCAATTTGTGAGCAACAGGTTTTTTTCAAAAATGCATTACGTGAATAAGGAGTGCATGAAAAAACAATATTGGATTCAATACGTGATTGACTTAATTACTGAAGTGAAGACGGAAATAAAAAAAATACGGTTTTGCACGAAATTTATTGTGTAAAAGATGATTCAACAAGCCCCAAGAAAAGCTTAACATGTACCCCCAGGTAATTTGAGAAATGTTTTGAGAGTGCTTCTCTTTATTGGAGTTTTTGTAAAAAAGGACAAATATTGCTGCCAGCGTAATAAATATACGTAGTTCAGTTGGCTTATATTTGCAGTAAAATCGCCACATTAGCGCAACATAACGCGTATCACCACAATAACATTCCCCTTTCAGTGAACACTTTCAGTGAAAATAAGGAATCTTCGATCAGCATTCGCCTTTTAATAACGACTACAATTTTTTCAATTTTCATTGGCAAACAACATGAAAGATTTAAAGCGCAGAGTACTCCACAACTCAAGCTCCCAACCTGGAATCGTACCCGCGACCTTCTGTAACAGACTCCTGTCCCGACAAGCACGATCAAGTGGTCACATAATTCTCCAAAAGCAAAATTTGCAAGAAGTATTTTTGTTCTGCGGTTCAATATAAACATACCTTCCGTCTTTTAAATTTGTAAAACAGAAATACATAGTTTCAGCGAAAATATTAGTTTTGTAAATTGCGACGGTAGCGCAAACCATATCTAAACCCTACACCCCCCCCCCCCCCCTGCAGAGAATTTCACAGGAAAACAAAAATAATCTGAAACTTACACTCATGCAGTTGCCAGAGAACTGTGTTTTATACGACTTGCCTCTGTTGCTTTTTATAACTAATACACATTTTCAAATTTTTGTTGAGCGTGTAAAAGTTTCGAATTCGTTTGCGTTTAGCTTGTTGGTTTTTCTTTTGTTACCATCTATTGCTATATATTATTGCTTGTTAAAATATTTACTATCACTTCTTAAAATTTTGCTTCAGAGTTTAGATTCACCCTGTATAACCGATTGTCGTAAATGGCATGTGTGTAAATATAAAGCCATGAATGTAAACGTTACGAAATGCAATAGTCAAATCTTTCTAAGGTGTAAGAAACCCCACTTACAAGCTATAAGGTTTAACAAATCCCAAGCAGCACAAAGGCGTTCAAAACACGTTCTGCAACACGTACAGAGCGCACCCCAGATGGCACGTTCAAAACACGTTCTCGCAGCACGTATTGTCAACGTCTATGTGTCTCATCGATCGATGGTAATATGACACGTCGAAATCTGGTGTTGACCACCTTTTTTTGTCCCAGTTTTGAACGTGGAATGATAGGTTATATTTAGGTTCTGGAAATACGTTTGTTTTCTGTGCTCCCCAGCTAAAAAAGTATGCTACGTATACCCCACTATCCTTTGCCGTGACGTGTTTTAACCGTGACGTCACTTTTGATCCGTCACTTTTGATCCATGATCGTCGCCATTTTGGTTTTAATTATTTGATTACTTAATTAATTTATTTAATTTAATTACTTTAATTTAATATATTCATTCCGCAGGATTCGAACGCGGGTCCCTTGCGACTCCAGCAGGACACGCTAACCACTAGACGATACTTGATCGTATCGAGGGAGAAAAATAATACTTTAAAAGGAAATTTTTTTTGCAGGAGGCGCCATCTATGAAAGACTAAGGGCGTAAATCATATCATTTTATTACTATGAATATAATATTTTTTTACTGAAATGCATGCAAATCTAATTAGGATCTTGGGAGAAAGAGTTGTTTAGGATAAAACTTAAAGTTTCTACAGATATGATTCCTCCCCCCTTTCTAAAAAGCAGCAATTCACGACCTCAATTCTGAGAAATTAAGCACCTCCTTAAGCACTGAAATGACACCGTGATAAGATTACTGTTTTTACACGTCAAATAGCACGTTCCTTAAGCACTGAAATGACACCGTGATAATATTACTGTTTTTACACGTCAAATATCACGTTCCTTAAGCACTGAAATGACACCGTGATAATATTACTGTTTTTACACGTCAAATATCACGTTCTTTAAGCACTGAAATGACACCGTGATAATATTATTGTTTTTACACGTCGAATATAACGTTCAAGGGACACTTAGCACCGTTATTTGACCAATAACACCATTTTTGCACCAAATTTGAACGTTCTGGTGCAACTAGGGATAAAACACAATTTTGACAAATGTAGGATATTAAAGAAGTATTATACTTGTAATCGATAACAAGTTATAGCAACGTTATTCAAAGCAGCATCATGTTGATATAAATTACTCCAACAATCTGACCAACACTTTACGTTATTAAATGTGAGAACATATTTATATGAGTTTTATGTTTACATAAACTAAGTATTGCCTGTAAATAAAAGTAGAAAGCTCAAATATGGTTGAATTATTACAGTGCCGGAAAACAAATCAACTTTGGAAAGATGGTTTGGCCATGAATGGAAATATCGCTCATGTGTATAAAACTATATTTTTATTTTGACGATACAAAAGCTGTAGCGTTAAGACTTATGGGCAAGAAGAAAACATATGGCTGTTGAAAAAATATGACGGCATCTTTCTCAGCAAGAATAAACTACATGCATAGTTCTTCTAACTCCCGTGAACATGAAGGAAATGGATGTAGAAAAATAAGTTCCTCGTATTTTATTCATGTTGGTCTCATACATATGTGAAGGTTTTCTTTATAAGAAAATAAATATTACGCTCTCAAGCAGTCTCATACGTTGTATTTAGTCCCACCCACCACTTATGATAACAGATTATGTAAGTTGGTATTTAACTAAGCGTTGTAAGTCATTACTTTAGTTTTAACCATGTTAATTGCATTAGTTTTTAAAGAAAATACATACGTCTCAAATTAAAATTAACAGTTAGAGAAAAGGATAACTTCTTCTCTAGATATGAATACAATAAAACTTAAACTGTATAAGGAATATTTGTAAATCATAGTAATGAATAACAATGCATCTTAGAAAAATAACGTAAATCTTACCTTACACATACAGAATCAAATGCTGCAAATAATTATGAAAGAATAAATTTTCTTCGTTTGATCTAGTAGAAAATTAAAACTCGAGTTTTCTGTATATTTATCCCTAAATGTATTTAGACTTCCATCCGTTATATACTCCAGTGACCTCGTAAACACCAATATCGTAAAATTCTTGATTATTGACAACAGTTTTTATATGAGAGAACTAACGGAAGTTTTTTCTTTAGTATGAACCAAATATTCTTCCTTAACGTATAAAATTATCAACTAATTCAAATTATTGATGGACTCATTTAAAAACTTTGTGAACAAACATAAAAACCAAAATCATGTTAATTTCAATGTTGAATTATTCGTAATGGAATGATTACACAAAGGTATCCCTCAGTAAGCTAAATATAGCTTGACCATCCAAAGGTCATCAGGGGATCAATATATTTCAGATAATCATGCCTAAGGGATTTTTTCCAAATCAGTTCCATAAGGTATTCAATCACTATAAGAATGAGCTATCCATTACAGGAGGGGCGTAGGTTCATCATCAAGAGACCAATCGACTTAGAAAAATATGGGTTGTAAAACTGTCTTTGAAGCTTATTTTTCCAAACATACAAGGTGTGTCCATTAATTTACAAGTCTGGAGCTAATAGAGCGGTGTGAGCAATAAAAACAAATATATCTTTAATATTCCTAAAATTAGCTTCTTTGGCATTCACGCACTTTTCTTCTCGGGGGACCAAATTCTTTAAACACGCTTTATAGTCCTCCGGGGATATACTTTGAACACGTCCGTCATTTCGGGTTTGAGGGGGGGGGGGGTCAACTGCCCCCCTCCCAGACTTTGAAAAACCAATGCATTCACTTGCCAGTAGGCGTGGTTTTTGTCATATTTTGGCAAATTTACATTGTATATGCACCCTTTGCCCGCTCCCCCCTGGAAAAATTCGAAATGACGGTCCTGGCTTTGAAGTTGAGCGACTACAATTTGCTTTAGGTCCTCCACATCCTGAAATTGATACCCCTACAGAGTAGTCTAATTATTTTGAGTTTGACGTACTAAATTCTAGGACTGAATGGGTAGTTCATGAATGAAAATGCGTCTAGTGGGACGTCGATTTTACGACCTACAGGACATAAAGAAAAACGTGACTTTTCAACTTCAGGCATATCTTCAGAATACCATAAAGCGTGTTTCCAGAATTCTCACCACTGTTTACAAACGTGTGTGAGAGCCAGAAGCGATTATTTTGTGGACTGTTAGACGTATGTTTTTTTTTAATTTATTCTGCAGTTTTGGCCTTTGTCCTGGAATAAAATTGACACACTTTGTAGATAACTAAATGCCACCAATCAAATTTTTACCACATCTTGGAAAAATAAGTCTCATGTATCTAGAAACGGCCCTCCATAGTATTTATGCGTTTAAAAAGAAAATAATATATGTCTTGCAAACTTTAATGGCAGCTTCATACATTCTCAGTCTGATATAATTAGGGATGGACACTCGGTCCCTGATTTCTCTGCTTACTAAAAGGCACCGACAAAAAGAGAAAAAAGAAGTTTAACGACTTTCATCAGACGTACTTAAGCAAATGGTTTCCTTGCTTGAAAGTTCTCGTTATACTTCTAAACTACTCACAATTTGTGACATCACAATGTTTAAATGGCATTTGGAGATACAAAAACTGTTTTAAATCCAGCATCAGTGAAAAGCAATATTATGTTTCAGAAAATCATCGAGGATTTTTTTTTTCTTTTGCAAAGCACTAAATGAAAAAATATATATATCTGTAGTACAATGATTTATTGAAAAGCTGTACACTTCTTTCGATTGTCTCTTTTCCTTTGATCTTTTTACATTTTCTTGATTCTTTGTCAAATTTTGATTTCAAAAAAGTATGTTCTCTGTTGTTATTTAATATTTTTATTCAGTAGTTTGCAATTGAGTAGTTTAGAATCAAAACCAGCTATATCATTTTTCAAAATCCATAGTTCCGAAGATGGAAATACGTATGTAAACGGTTAATGCTTAAAACCCTTACTTTACATTCACTTCTTATTGGGATCTAACGGTGTTTGATCTAATGTTTTTAAGCCATTGGTAAATGAGCTATTAAATTAATATTTTATTAATAAAATTATTTTTCATCAATTGTTTTGATCCTGAATTTCTGAATTGTTCTTGATTTCCAAGCAGATGATTCAGTTCATTCAATATCTAAAAAAAAATCGCAATATTTGTGACTCATCTATCATTTTGATTTTATTTCTGTCCTCAATAATTAATTAAATACTATTTTACTTAATTAAATGGTTCAGGCAATGCTTAGAAATTTTATCCTAAAATCAGGAGGCTGTGCCCTGAAGTTAATAATGATTTCTGAATGGAAAAAGACCGGCCTCTCTCCGTTCGGTCTGAGTTTGACAGGTCATGATGTCAAATATGCAGCTCAATTCTTTGGAGGACGTTGAAAGCCTCTTCATTATTGTGTGTTTTCTTCTCTATTATTGAGAAATCAATAAAGCCATTGTGGAGAACGGTTTATGAAGATTGATGAACTCCAGAAAGGCGTGTAAACCTTCAATGGGAGAATGAAGTTTTGTTTATTTCGTAAACAAATGTCGTTTTTGTGAGTGCCTACGGGTTTGAGAGATTAGGATGAAAAGAAAATGAGGGGATTATTTGCTTTACGTAAAAGTGAGCTGAAATGTACTTATCCATTTAGTTATAATTTAATTCACCATTATTTAGAATTCCGCTTTACTGCATACGTGTTATTATAATTAAAATGCGAAAATTCGAAGCAGTAAGCATTGCAAAATTTTACGGGCGAAAAAAAGGAAAACACTGAGGGGGGAGAGAGGTTTGAGGAATTAATAATTTAAAACGGAAAACTCCAAAATGTATGTTTATATGTCTTTTATTCAATTTCTTAATATAAAATTAACTGTATTAACCAGTAAAAACAAAATTAAAATACTAGCAGCAGAGGCTCTAGTTTTAAACTGTAAAATGCTCAGTAATAACCAGTAAAACTAACATTTCTTATTAACGTTTATTAATTTAAAATTAGCAATTTCACAGTTTATTAATGTAAAATTATCAATTTCACAGTTTACTAATGTAAAATTAGCCATTTCACAGTTTATTAATGTAAAATTAGCAATTTTAGTTCATCACCGTAAAATTGCCAATAATTAGCTGTTTTTTTTTTGTAAAAACAGTATTTATTTTTTAAAGTGCACCGGCCAACTATCCACGGCTAACTGAATCCATAGACCATGATATACCTAATCGCTGTGTCTAAAAACTATATTCTGTCTTTTTAAATAGGCGTATCAAGGTCACACATTTTGCGTCGTCTTCATAGAAACTATGCACGAAAATCAGCCAAACTGTTTATTTTCGGTTTGTCAAATTGCACTGCAAAGAATGAACTGTCGTTTTTACAGTACAATACTGGCAGCCTAAGTTCCAATTTAAAAATGTAAAATGCACAGTAATAAAATGTTTTTAATGTTACAGTTTCTTACAGTAAGGTTAGTAATTTTACAATTTACTGCAGTAAAATGTAGCTGGACTTTACTGTATAAACAACAGTGTCATATTGGCAGTAGAGGTTCCAGTTAGAAACTGTTAAATGCACGTAAATAAACTGTTAAATTAGCAATTTTACATTTGAGAACTATAAAAGTAGCAATGTTACAGTTTAGTACTGTAAAAATAGCAATTTTATAGTTTAGTACTGTACAAGTAGCAATTTTTGCAGTTTATTACCATAAAATTAGCTGTATTTTGCTGTAAAAACAACATTCATTTTTTACAGTGTAGGTTTTCATGGAGATGACGCAATATTTGTGACCTTGCTGCGTCTATGGAAAAGTAGCAGACTATAATCGAATTAGAATGACCAACAGAATGTCCGAAGTGAAATGGGAAACGTTAACTGCTGGACCCTGCATACATTAAGGCTTCAAAAGGGGAGCTGACTCTTCCGGCATTTTGGTTACAGAAGGACAAGTGCGGAACCACTGGTACGTATACTCAAGTCGTGTTGAAGAAAACTGGTAGCGAAGCTTGAGATGTAGCTGCCTAGATGATATTTGACTATGTTTGTCTATATGACAAAAACATTTTGCAAACTCAGGTTTAAACCAAGTGCAGTTTGGAAATGGGCCTACTTCCGGAAGCATTTCCCAATTAACAGTTTTTAAATTTGAGAAATAAGTTATCTTTCTAGATTTTCAAAATGTGGCGCATTATCCACCTGATCGTAAGTTATTTTACGCCAGAGCAACCAGGGACAATATTAACATGTTTCCTATTACTCAAACAAGGCTGCATCCAAAGCTGTCTTAGAACCAAAATTAATAAAAAGTCAGCCTGTCCTCTAATGTAAGGCTCCTATACGAGGGGAGCTGACTCTTCCGACATTTTGGTTCCAAAACGGTGGGCGTGGAACCACTGGTATCTGTTCTCAAGTTGCATTGAAGAAAAGTGGAAGCTAAGTTTGAATTGTAGCTGCATAGATGATATTCAACTTTTTTTGTCTATATGAAAAAAAGCATTTTATAAACTGAGGCTTAAAACAAGTGCAATATGGAAACAGACCCAATTTCATGAAACATTTCCCAATAAACAGTTTTTAAATTCGAGAAATAAGTTTTTTTTTTTTTTTTAATTTACCTAATGTGGCGCTTTATCCATCTGATCAGAAGTTATTTTACGCCAGAGCAACCAGGTATAATATTAATGTGTTTCACATACCTGTAACAAGGCTGGCTTCAAGAGTGTCTTGGAACTAAAATGTCGGACAAGTCAGCCTGTCCTCTAAAGGAGCTTCAGTGCAACAAAATTTGAATATTAAGGAATTCGTGTTCTTTAGCTTAGCATCATTACAGCTCTGTTGTACACTATAAACAAATCTTCTACGAGGTTTATTTCTAGCAGAATATGCAAAACATAAATGAACACCACGGAGTGACCAGAGATGGTGCAAATCCACACTGTAAGAAATAGATGTTGCTTCAGAGTATAAAACAGCTAATTTTGCAGTAATTTTATAATTTTATAGTAATAAACTGCAACATTGCTAATTTTAGAGTAGTTGACTGTAAAATAGTTAGTATACAGTAATAAACTAAAATAGCTAATTTCAGTTTATTGCTGTGCATTTTACAGTTTTAAACTGAAACCTCTGCTGCATATATTATACTGTTGTTTTTGCAGTATAAAACAGCGAATTTTTTAGTTATATTGCTAATTTTACAGTAATAAATTGTAAAATTGCTAGTTTTACAGTATATTACTGTGCTTTTACAGTTTTCAACTATAACTTTTGTTGCCAGTATTATACTGTAAAAACATTATTATTTTTTGCAGTGTATTAAAAAAAGAACTTTATGCATGAAGTAAAACGTTCCTGTGAAACAGTGGCTATCTTTATAAAAGCGAGTTGTAAAAATACTAAAATTAAACTGAAATGTAAATTAATAAACAAAAATAATGATTTCAAATATTTTAACCCATTAATGTCTAGCGTTCTTTTTTAGAGAAGGTCCAAAAAAGGGTCTGAATTTCTCAAAAATGAACATTTCAACCAGATAATAGTGTTCAATTAGTACCTTGGTATTGTTTCAATTCGTTATTAACAGATAGCAGCACATAACCATTGTAAAGTGTGTTCTGTAGCAGTTTTAATTTAATCTTTTTCAAAAATGACATCGTTCACAATCTCAAGAAAAAAAGCTTTGAAGTTTTCAAAGTTATTCCCAGCTTCCCAGTTTATGTGAATTGCTGATTTTATTTCTTCTTATAAAATGCCTTTTTAAATATTATATCGTAGGCAGAAAAAAAAATTTGTAAAAAAAGTGTGTACCCTCTGGGCTCTATCGTAACATTCGAGAGACGATTTTTCTTTCCTTAATAAAAAAATTATTTTTTACATAAAATTTTTTTTTATTATTTTCCCTGTCCATTAAACACTGTTTGTAACCAGTAAACAAAATATCTTTGATAAAAAAATGTCAGGTATTAATGGGTTAATGCATCAGTTATAGTATTCCCTCATTACCGCTTTATGCATGACAAAAATGTAGGAACATGTGCAGATAAAAAAATGTTAGAAGGTTTTCAAATCAAATAAGCGAAAAAAAAAAGAAAGAAAGAAAAAAAAAGTTACAAGTATGATAGCTATTTCTTTTTATTACTCGAATAGACAAACAAATGGTTTTAATTTGAAAAAAATGCGTTGTTCTTACACATAGAAAAATAAATAGGAGAATATAAAGCTGCGATTTTTCGAAAGTTCTTGAAGTATTTTTGTTATTTTAATGCAATTACTTTTCTTTCATTTTTTTCGGTTATCAGTTATTTCTTTACTTTGAAAGTGATTTGTTTTTATTCTAATATTCAATGCTTCTGATTTAATAAGTAATGGAGTCAAAGTAATGCAGTCTTGTGTAACTAAAAGTTATCAAATTTGCATATAAATTGAAGTTTCTGTTTTCCATCGTAAGAATTTGGCATTTCTCTGCATTCAATCATCAATCAAAAGTTAGGAATTGAAATTGAATACAGAGAGTATACTTTTTACTATAATTCTTTGAATTTATAGTCGAAAGAGTCAAATGAAAAGTACAAAACAAAAAAGCAACTTTACTAAATAAGTTAACAGGAGCGTTATATATGTGAAAAAAAACTTTTCACTTTGAAATACACTGATATGTCACTAATTTGAAGTAAATCCAATTAAAAAAAATCTCCTCTGTTAATTCATTTTAGGTAATCTCGGAATGCCAGATGCTATATTAACTCTTTAGGATGATATGTCTTAGTTAATTTTTATTATTGTTCAGTTTTTAGCTTTGCATCTTATGTTCCCTTGTTCTAGTTCTATTTTTTTTTACTTGTGTAGTTTGTTATCTTACTTGCTCTAGTACAAGGTGTTTAAAAAAATATAAAAAGTAAATGGCAAGTGATAGAAATGTTTCGGAGAACATTAAATTTTCCAGCAGACAAACTTTTAAAATCAGTTTCAATGTTTCACAACAGAAGAAATTTCAATCTGTGCTTTTACCATTCAAGAAGCCCAAAATATACAGTAGCATGCCCTGCTCGGATTCGGTATTCGCCGGACATGAACCCTTGTTACTTCTTTCTGTGAGGACACATGAAAGACCAAGTCACAATCAAGAAACAATTGAACAACTGGAGCAGTACATCTCTTCTGATGTGCAGCTATCCCTCCTGAAACATTTACGTGGGTTTCTGGTAATTGCGTTCTGAGACTTTTCCATTTTTATTGCTGAGCTTGGTGAATAAGCGGAAAATATTGCAGTTGAGATTTTCCAGACTGCAGCGCAATCTGTTGTGGCATCTTGCATACGCTAGTTTTCTAACACTGTCAATTTATATATATTTTTCATTTTTGAAATATATACCGGTCATTTTCGAAACACCCTGCCGGACACCCGAGCCATTATATGCAATTTGTTCCCTGAATTATTAGCCTTTTTCTTAAAAAATAAACGAAAATAATATATTCTATTATTATTGCCATTTTCTCAAAGATTCAATGTAAGCGTGGTTTATGAACCGGGGATTACGGGTAAGACTGGAGAAGACAGTAAGGTGATCAAAAATGGTTGTTCTTATCAGGAACTTTATATTTCTTGAAATTTGTTGAACGCCATAATTTGGAATAAGAGACAGTTGTTAAGGAGTCATACTTTATATTTTTCTAAAGTTCTTGTACGACTGCCTTGAAAATAGCCAATAAGAAAAATGAAGTAATTGTACTTCCGCTATAATTTGGGACAGTTGCTAAGAACTAATTCTTGAATAACCTCTTAAGTTAATATAAAGTTACATTTCAAATAACTTAAAAAAAAACGGTTGTAATGAAAATAAAGTTCGAACTTCCATCGGTTGTTTTCTTTAATATATCGGTTGTTTTCTTTAATATGTAATTAAATTTAATTGATGTTAATGAAATTTTTATCACAACTTAGATCTCAATCTTGCAATGTTTGGATTTATATGTGTTTTTGGCTACTTAAAAGTAATAATAATAAACAAATTATTGTTGCTTCAGCACTTAGGAATTCATATATAAGTGTCAATATTTGACTTAGTTTTTTTAACTTTTCTTTATTAGTAATTAAAATTGCAAAAGTAGTCTCTCCTAACTCTGACAATTTACTTTAGTAAAGCACTCATTGCTAAAAAGAAAAACAAACCATTAAAGGGAAATTTCTTCAGATAACAAAGAATGGCTATGGAAATAACGGCAAAAAATAAAGTGTCTTGGCGCACATCCTTTAAAATTCCATGTCATGCCTTTTCAATGGTGTTGCCAACTTCAGCGTCACAAACTAATATAAATTCTTTCAAGAGCTGCGCAAACAAGATTCCAACAAATAACTGCCAAATAGGACTTCCGAAAAAGATGAATGAATCTTTGAAAGTGTTTAGAAGGAAGAAACAAAAAAAAATGGCGACGGAATTTTTCTGAGCACACATATACTGCAAGATATAGAGAGATTTTATTATTTCCCTCCCTTCAAAATATCTTTTCTAAAAAAGTGCTTTAAATAAAAACGAGTGCTGCATACATATGGAAGCGCAATTTTAAACAGGACAGCTTGGAAGATACTTCTCATTTCCAGAACTGGTAGTTTTTAAAAATTTTAAAATTTTTACTGAAGGAATTTCAATTTTAATCAATATTGACGCTGACAAAAATGGACATTATTAAAGTTAAATGTTGACTTTATTAACATTGATTAAAATCTCAGCACACAGATATAAAAAGATATTGAAATTGAAATTAAAATGATACGTGGGTATTTCTTCGATTTTTCTGTTCTTTTCTTTTTCTTTTCAAAATAAAATACTATTTTACTCAATTCTGTATTGAAAAAAAAAAGCAATATCTTAGTTGAATGAGGTTGTTTTTGTAAACTACGTTTCTTCGGAAACGTAACTGAAATAAAATGTAAACACAAAACTTTAGATCATGTGCAGTTCGAAAAAGGTTTAGTTTAAAACAGTGTTTCTCAACCTTTTTGAGGTCATCACCCCCTTCAAGACACTGACTGACACCTATATTCCCCCCCCCCTTTCTTCCCCGAAAAAACCGTAAGTTAAAGCAAGTGAACATCGATATTATTAAAAATATAAGTACCTAACTTTAGTTTGAAGTAAAATGTAATCAATAAAGCAATTATAATCAATCACCTTTAAACAAAAAATATTAATAAATGAATAAATACTTTTAATTTTATTTTACTTTTCACAAACCGAACTGATAAGCATTTGAAGGGATCGTAATATTTAACTAAAATCATCGATGTTCTTTTCAAAAAACAGAAGTACCTTTTTCAAAAAATTATTTTCTTTTCTACAATGGAGTTTTGGGGAATTAAAATCATTGAAACTAAAAATTTGAACTAAAAAAATTGAAAATCTAAAAATTTATAAACTTGCCAATGAATGACAAAATACTTCCTAAGGTTCATTCGAGGTGCAAGGAGAAAGCTTTTAAACTTTAATTTATTTATTTCTTAACTTCTGATTAATTTTCTGAACTCTGAACATCCGGCTTCGTACGTGTTTATAATTTCGATTTTTGCTACCCTTGTATTACTATTGTTTTCTCTTTTGAATACCCATCACCCCCCTATCGCCTTTAAGAATTTACCGCCACTCTGAGAACCAAATCGCCTCTTTGGGGACGATCGCCTCCAGGTTGGGAATCACTGGTTTAAACCATTATTATTAAAAATGCAGTTAATTGCGGATTTAATATCAAGCTATTGTAACTTTACACTAAAAAAAATCCGGAATCATTTCCTGTAACGTTCCGAAATTTTACTAATTACAGTGAGAAACAAGAATTTTTTCCAACATATTTCCTGCATTGATACAAATTTCATTAATTCTGATTTTACGCCGTGATAAGTTTTTTTAATGTTATATAACTATCAGTGTTATATAACTATCATATTAACTATCAGTGTTAAAATATATTAAGCTTTTTTTATTGGGTGTTTTACCTTCAGCTCTATTACAGTCTTTTTAGATTGCTTGAGCCCTAAACAAGGGTGGAATGCGGCCTCTGAACACTGCAGTTTTAAACAAATGAAACGTTCCGGCTTTATTTTCAGCTCTGTTTTAGCTTCGGACTTTATTCGTTTGCTATCTGTACCCACACGGCTGTTCTCTCGCAATACAGTTAAAAGAAAAATATGTGAAAGCATATAAATTTTCCATCCGTCTCCGAAATAAAAAGAAAGACTCTGTTTCGTTAATTAAAATGTACACACATAACCTGGACTCCAAGCATATTCTATGCAGCAAAAGAGAAATTCGTAGCATAGTGATGACAAGTATGAGTCAAAACTTCCTTTACGAAGAGAGATTCCTCTCAATTAAATAAGCTTAAAATCATACGAAACCACCAAAGCTAAGTCTTTTAAAGTTAAAGAGGTAAATAAATTAATCATTTGCAAGATTCATTACGAAAGAAATCGATGGTAAAAAAAATTATAATGTCCATTAAAATGTAAAGCAATCAAAGCAATATTTATAATTAAAACTGAGAAAATAAAAGTAGACAATATTTATTAAATAGTGAAAATATTTCAATTATTTTTTTTAATAAGGCAGAAGGGCTTGGAAAGATGTAAAATACAGTTTCAAATTATGCGTTTAAAAAATAAAAATAGCAGCAAAAATGAAACAATTAAAAAAACTAAAATAATCGTGGGAATAAAACAAAAGCTAATTTTTGTTAAGGAAACAAATTCAGTGCCGTTTTCTTCGTTTTGCCATATTTTTACTGGCAGAAATTAGGCATATTAGCTACCCATTATTTTCTAGTTTTTATGTATTTATTTTTGTTTTATAGATATAATCCAGTATCTTTAACTGATGAAAAGATATTATTGGTGATGATTGATACTTTTGTAAAAATAGCGTTATGGATGTGGCAGCATACCCATCAAAAATCATAAAAGTGCTTTATAATTTTTCTTTTTTTAAGCCCAAGAAATTCTTTGCGGAATTTGAAAAATCTCAGTTTAAAAATAAATAAATTTATTTATTAACGAAAGTAAAAAAACAACGAATTTTTCCATTTAAAATAAGAATCTGTTATTATTTTTGTAGAAGTTATTTAATGAAATTAAAATGCAACACGTGATTGGGCAGAAGCTATAATAAGAACAATGTATTAAACAATATGTACCGACCAAAATGGCATCAGCAAGAAACCATTATGGTTGTTTGATAGAATAGTAAAACATTAAAAGTGATTACGAAAGCACGATATCAAGCTAAATTGTATCTAAAAATGTTAAACACACAACTGAAATAAAATATATAAATAAAAAATTTAAAGTAGAATATTCTAGGATTATGAAATGGGGAGACATTTTAATTGAATATACAACTTTCAGAACATGATGAATGGAAAGTAAAAATTTCTAATTAAACAAAATTATTAAACTCCTACCTTTCAGAAAACTTAATTACAGTGAAATGAAAACTACAGTAATAAGTATTTAGTTAAATCATCTAATTAAAGCAAGCGAATGAAGCCACTTTGGCTCTGACGTACTCTGTAATGAAACATTATACTTCTCATCTGACGCTAGTAATTTGTGATATTAATGAAGCTCAAAATTGAGGTAGTAATATTTCAATACCTTTTGTAAACGTAAAACAAGCTATTTATATATTTTTCAGCTTTTTTTTTTTTTTTAGAGAAAATGATGAGATAGCTATAAAAGTATCGAATTTGAATTTTAAAGCACGATCAAAATATTACTGAAATGTACTTGGAGATATGATAATTGAAGTTGCGGGCAAGTGGATAGAGGGGTGAAATGTGACATTTGAATTTCGCCGATTTACACAAACTCAAATTAGTATGTGTTAAATTGTGTGTACTCATGAACACAATTGAAGGGGCAAGTGAATAAATGTGATATGTGACAG
Source organism: Uloborus plumipes (assembly GCA_038373865.1). Lineage (NCBI taxonomy): Eukaryota > Metazoa > Arthropoda > Arachnida > Araneae > Uloboridae > Uloborus > Uloborus plumipes. The sequence continues at coordinate 81,932 of JAXGGA010000870.1, forward strand.
TTTTTTAAATATCTAGAAAAAGCTTTAAAAAAAAACTAATACCTAATGACCGTCATCCATAGTAAAAAGTAAGTTTTTTTCAAAATTTGTCACATAAAAGCTTTATCCACTTGCTCTTTCAATTATTCTACGCAATAGGTTTATGACAATAGACTTTCGTCTTCTTCTTTTTTTTTAATGAAAGTATAAATAGTAATATATTGCAATATTTTAGTAATATTTTTCTCATAAAATATATTTTGTTTAAAGCATCCTGCTGAGTTATTTATCTAGAAAACGCATTGTGTTTCCTGTTGCTGTACAATTATTCGCCTAAATTATGGATATATAGAAGTGAAACTGAACTCAGAATTTCTTACATTACTTTGAAATTCTTTCACCGCATTAGCATTATGTACACTAGTCTCTTCAACCGTCTGTGCTTTTAGAGAAAACTTCTTGGAATTTCTTCATTAATATTCATGAGTGTCGTCGGCTTTCTAGGACGACGAGAAAAATTCGACTCAAATTAAACGTCAAGATTTAAATATTAATCCAAAAGTTACAAATTTCGAAAAGGAATTCCAGTAATACGTATAAAATTTGTGATGCAACTTTATAGTAATAGCATGTAGTTATTTTTCAGTCTCAGGTTGTTTTGAATCGGAACCCATTTATTTTCATAAGAGAATATCCCTATATGAAAGATTTGAAACATTATTTGATTTTTTTAAAGGGACGCTGAGTCATTTGGTAGCTTTGGTAGGGTCGGTTGCGGTAAAGGTACTGTCCGTCATTAAAAACAGAATCAAGCGCGATCCATTCCACTTAAAAAAAAAGGGGTGATGGGTTGCGGGTGAGAACTTTCTGAAGTTTTCTATTTAAAACTTACATTTGTCAACCTTTTGACACATTCAACTGAACTATATGTTTGATACTGCTCAAAGCTCAAAATGCTTCTTATAATTCTTCCCCTTATTGTTATCTTACCTATAAGCCCTACTTTGGTAAGATCAGAGAAGACCTGACGCATGCGTAAATACGCGGAAGGTTTTACCTAAGCAAATCAGACAGTAAACATAAATTTTAATGTTTCAATTTTTGTTACTGTTTCAACTAATCCCTCTCCTTTTGGATACATTGCCAAATACAATTTGCGTCTAAAACTACATTTTCTGACTGGTTACTGACTCGTATCAAGAAAAATTCCTGTTTCTTTCCAGTTATTTACTGGTGGAATATAAATACATTATCAGTATATTATTTTCCAGGTATGCTTCGTTTTTTTTTTTTTTTTTTGGTGAAAAGTGTTTCAGCAAAATATTTCTCGAACTGCTCCCTACTAAAAATGACCCGTAGAAATCAATAGAAAAATCTATTGATATCAGTTCAGTTCTATTGATATGAACTGATTTCTACGAATGTCTCTATTGATATCAATAGAGCTATTGATATCTGTAGCCTATTGATCATATCCTCAATGGATATCAATAGATTTCTACGGATGTCTCTATTGATATCAATAGAGCTATTGATATCTGTAGCCTATTGATCATATCCTCAATGGATATCAATAGATTTCTACGGATGTCTCTATTGATATCAATAGAGCTATTGATATCTGTAGCCTATTGATAATATCCTCAATGGATATCAATAGATTTCTACGGATGTCTCTATTGATATCAATAGAAGCTATTGATGTCTGTAGCCTAGTGATCATATCCTCAATGGATATCAATAAAGGCCTATAGACATCAATATAAATTTGGTCAGTAGGAAAGCATCCCAATGGATATCACTTAAAGCTTTACAGACATCAATAGAAATCCGATCAATAGGATACTGGTACCAAAGGATATTTATAAATCTTTAATTGACATAAATAGAAATCCGATAGGTAGTATACTAATTCCAATTGATATCTGTAGAAAGGAAATCATTGAGTTTAAACTTAAGTAAGTCTCGGTATAATTAGTGAGCTATAGGAAGGTTATTAATGATAATTTTAAAAAAGCAAAAGAGTTTAAACTATATAAATAAAGATAAATATAATTTTTAAATAATTGATTTTGACTGAAATTAACTGATAAAATTTCTGACTTTTTAAAATATATGATATTACAGATTCATGGATTATGCCAGTCATTTTTTCTTCCTTTTAAGTTTGAAAAAAATCAATAATTTTATTTCAAATCATCACAGACCGCTATGGTTCAACCATTTATTTCAAAGTAGTCCGAGGGCAGGAGTCTCAAAATGAGTTTTAAACTAAGTTTTGTTCCGACAATTGAGGGGCAATTTTATTCTGCTGAAATACAACACAATCTTAGCTAAAGAACGTAAAATTCATGAAGTTCTCCAAAATATAATTCTCCATTTCATTTCATTTCACCCTCCAGGGTCCCCCGTACCTACCAGCTTAGTGGTTTAACCGGGATAGGGCCCTGAAGAGCGCTCTGTTCTTAATTTTGAACCAGAACCTAGGGTCGAGCAAACCATAGGCCCTAGCACCCCCAGAGGTACCGTTTCACTTGGAGGACTTTGTGACCACGACATTTTTAACGCCTCCCAGTCATCATTAATCAAGACGGTGGATCTTTGATCGGCTGGGATCAAACCCGGGTCCTTTCAGACACGAGTCCGATGCCTTACCGATCGGGCCACCACGGCCCTAATTCTCCATTAAAAGACAGTTATCGAAATTATTTGGAACTACAGTCGACGCTTGTTATAACGACCTTGCGTTATAAAGACCATCCTAATATAACGACCGGTGAGAAAACCCCCAACTGTATCCCAATATACTCTATGTTCTACCTCTTATAGCGACCATTCGTTATAAAGACCGTTTTCTGTAGGACGGAGACGGTTGTTATATCGAGCGTCGACTGTATTTTGTTCGCACGATTTCATCTGGAGTGCATGAAAATCAGAAAACGATTGTAACGTGACGTCATATAGAAACAGATTGGCCTTTCTTGCTAATATTCTGGACGATTATGGAGAAGGGAGATTTTGTAACGTCATTTAATGATGTAGTCAACAATTTATATTTTTACATTCAGACACTAACTTTAATGTGCAAGTTGGAGAAAACTGATTGATGTGAGGTAATAAAAATATAAAGAAACAAACAGTAAAACTCACAATTCAATTCATTTTTTTGTTTTAATATCAGAACATTTTCCTTTTTCTTTTTTTAATATCGCATTGCAAAACACAAGTTTCAAAAAGTTGTCTGCTCAAGATCAAATAAATATTAATGAAAAGTATATATTGATGTTAGTCTCAGTTGGGTTTTTTCAAAAAATTGCTTTTCTAAAATTCAACTAGATAAAGGATAGTATAAATCATGAACATGAATAACACCAAGTAGTATTCTAAAAATTTCTATTAAAAAAAGTAAGGAACCCACAGAGAAATATTTTCGCACTTTAACACTGATGGCAATGATATGAAAAAAAAATTAATTTCCATTAGGTGTTATAAAACTAGACAAAATATACAAAGGTTGTCAAAAGGTTCACGGCAACAAAAAATGATTGCACCCTTTTTATGATATAAATACTTTCCGATGTAAACAGTGAATTTCGCAGTTAAGCGGTTGCAAGTTTTTTTTTTTTTGCTCTTTAAAAGCTTTAAATAATTTTAAAAATGTATTTTTGCTGTGAAAAGTATTTTTAAAGTTTGAAATGGGTGATCTGATAACAATAACTAAACATATATAAGCGCTACTTCGACGCCATCGACTTAAACCACGGATGCAAACAGGAATTACTTATCCCGCGATTGGCAACGAGTCATCACTACGCACGTTGTTTTGATTAAGCACTTGGATTCAAGGATCTGTGCGAGATCGGTTCAAAAAAAGTAAAGTTACTTATGTACGCAGATGACATCTTTTTAATCAGCTCTGGGGACAATCCCAGAAAATCCTTTGGAACATCCAAAAGTGGTGCGGAACATGGTATATGAAAATTGAGCTGGAGAAATGTGCAGCTGTAAATTTCTCTAACAAGCGTCAGCTACCGGATAGGAATTTAGAGATCGCGGGCTCCCCGATAGCATGGAATGACAATATAAAAATTCTTGGCATTTATTTTAACAACAACCTGACGTTTAAAAACTATATTAGCTACTTATCAAAAAAAACCTATAAATACAGTAACATCTTGAAAGTTATTGTTCCAAAAAGTGGAGGGCAAGAACCCATCATCTGCTTAATATCGTGGAAAGTTGCATTTTTAGCATCATCGATTACGGATGTCAGATCTTCATGGCCTCTTCCGACTCTGATAAAAAAAAAATAGAAACAATGTTTCATACGGCAGTAAGAATAGCGTTGGGGCTCCCGCGGTTTACACCAATTCCGGTTCTACTGAAAGAGGCTTGCTTGATGCCAGTGTCGATGAGACATAAAATGAAAGCTGAGATGTCTAAGTGCTGAGATGACTAAGTACACCAAAAACTATGGCCACCTGGCATCGGTGAATAAAAAGGCAAGGACTATAACCCGCAACAGGAAGGAGGATGTGCTTCTCGCGAGAGCTAGAACAAGAACTCTGATAGCAAATGCACCCACAGCTCGATCACATAGCATCCTAAGACTGCAGTTTCGCCCTCATTATGGGCTCCTCAGTTAGGAATAGCCAATGATCGAGCCGGAGGCAAAAATCCTCTTATTGTAGCTAAGATAGCCAACAAACTGGTAGATAAAATGAATTTATCTTATGAGGGCGAAACTGCAGTCTTAGGATGCTATATGATCGAGCTGTGGGTGCATTTGCTACAGTTCTGCCTCAGCCCTGGCTTACGGGCGGTAACTCATTGCACAATACCCAGCTTTAGCCTTCAAATTTCGAGTTGAGCCGCACCATAGTTTGCGGACGCTCGCTGGTAAGATAAATTCATTTTATCTACCAGTTTGTTGGCTATCTTAGCTACAATAAGAGGATTTTTGCCTCCGGCTCGATCATTGGCTATTCCTAACTGAGGAGCCCATAATGAGGGCGAAACTGCAGTCTTAGGATGCTATATGATCGAGCTGTGGGTGCATTTGCTACAGTTCTGCCTCAGCCCTGGCTTACGGGCGGTAACTCATTGCACAATACCCAGCTTTAGCCTTCAAATTTCGAGTTGAGCCGCACCATAGTTTGCGGACGCTCGCTGGTAAGATAAATTCATTTTATCTACCAGTTTGTTGGCTATCTTAGCTACAATAAGAGGATTTTTGCCTCCGGCTCGATCATTGGCTATTCCTAACTGAGGAGCCCATAATGAGGGCGAAACTGCAGTCTTAGGATGCTATATGATCGAGCTGTGGGTGCATTTGCTACAGTTCTGCCTCAGCCCTGGCTTACGGGCGGTAACTCATTGCACAAAGAACTCTGATGTCTAATGCTAACCTGCACAAGATTAGAGTCATAACTTCACCCATGTGTGTGACTTGCAATGTTCCAGAAACAACGGATCATATCCTTCTGGTCTGCCGGAAATATGAAACCCAACGAAATGTACTTCGTGCAAAATTTCGTTGTACCCCGTTATCCTTTAGTTCTATCTTCTGGTTTTCATCTCGCTCTGGTCGTCAGGCAGTGGCCGTGTTGGAGTTTCTCCGTGCGACCGGTCTTTACTGAACTTTCTTGCGGACGAGCCATGTGGACGATTTCCTCCTGGGCCTTCTGGCCATTTTGACTCCCTAGTACTATAGACTGTGGCAACAGAGAATGGAGTATTGGAGGCAAAGCCGCTCTATTCCGGCGTTAGGTTATTCGAACGATAATGCAGACAGAGTACAGGCCGATCCCTTTCAAAAAATACTTCGTACAAGGTGAACAAGCTATAAAACATTATATACATATATACAAATATGGCAAAGTGGTTCCTATTTTATTCAAAATGGGTAGATTTTATGTTTACATACTCGAGGAATAAAATTATGCAGTACTCAACCTATAAGTACTTAGAGCCTAGCACAGATCCATTTCATCGGTAGCTATGATCTTCAATTAAGCAGATAAATATTTCATTAAGGTACATTATTTTCTTTTAGTTGGCATGAGGTAGTGAGATTAAACTAATTACATTCCAAACATTAAACACATTTGAATAACTTTTGATTTAAACAAATAACATGAAAATTGGCAAACTTTGATAGATGTTATTTACAAACTAAGATCGGAAGGGGGGGGGGGTTCTTCTAAAGTATTGACGGATAATGTGTCATCGACATAGGAAGTATTAAATAGTATTTTTGATGCTGTGTTGCAAAAAAATTGGCCTCTTCTTGTGTAAATAGTACATTGTGTGTATTGTAAAATATGGAGCATTTGAAGTTCCATAAGTAAGTTTGTCTTTAATCTAAGAATCTTCATTTTGGGGGCTTTTCCATACATCTCCAAGCATAGTGAGTCTCGATGCATATTCAATAAAATTTGAAATCTTAATGCAGTGTTATGCCCTGATATGTAAAAAATTTTTATGCTGTGATGGCTAATTAATACTATTATTATATATCAGTTTTGGTTTGCTGGATATTTTGCACACCACTTGTGCAATGACATACCACCTTGTTCAAGTAATTCTCCCTAGTAAAAATGAACTGTAGAGATCAATAAAAATTAATTATATGGGGAAATGGATTACAGATATCAGTACTGTTAAATCAGTAGAGACCTATTGATATCAGTAGAGATCAATACAAGATCCATCTATGGATCTGTAGGATCTATGGATATCAATAAAGATCTGTAGAATCTTCTAGTGATATCAATAGAACAAAACCATAGAATCTATGGATATCAATAGAGATCCGTAGATCTTGTTCAATTGATATCAGTAGATTTCTACTGATATCAATAGAGATCCGTAGATCTTGTTCAATTGATATCAGTAGATTTCTACTGATATCAATAGAGATCCGTAGATCTTGTTCAATTGATATCAGTAGATTTCTACTGATATCAATAGAGATCCGTAGATCTTGTTCAATTGATATCAGTAGATTTCTACGGATATCAATAGAGATCCGTAGATTTTGTTCAATTGATATCAGTAGATTTCTATTGATTTAGCTCTATTGATATCCGTTGGCCATTTCCCCGTAGAATTTTTTTTATTGATTTCTACGGATCATTTTTAGTAGGGCTACGTGTAGAAAAACTGCTGATTTCTAATTATTATGAAAAACATTTTTAGCTTGATTCTCTCGTATTTGCTAAAATGCACCAGGAGACTTCCTCGTATATAAGGATGCTAAAAAAATATTAAAATAAAAATAGTAAAATTGTTTTGAAAAGTTCCTGATTAATTCCAGAAGGTTTTTATCATTCCGGAAAGTTTTTTATCCGAAAGATTTCTAAATATTTTATGAAGGTAACTGATATTTTGCCGGAAACTTTTCTGGTCTTTAATAGGTAGGTTACTTTCAAAAATGAGCCACACCAGTTTCCTGATAATTTCAAGGATACGTTCCTGTTTTTTTTTTTTTTTTTTTTTTTTTTGCCTTGTACTATTAGAGTACTAAAAACTGCACATACATGTGAATGCTTTATAATAAGGGCTTAATTTTTATATTGGTGCACATGCGTAAGAGAAAAATAATGTACCTGAGGAATTATTCAATTTATGACGATGTTTTTAAAATATTGTAATTATTGTTTTAGATTTTTGTCTTTTTCTATCGGATTTTGAATGATTTGATAAAGCGTTTTCTTTTTTTTTTTTAATATTCTATAACTCACCAGGAAACAAATTTATTGTAGTTGAAAACAGAAATATTTATGCAACATATAAGGATCATTTTTTTTACATTGAAAATCAAAATCAATTCTGATCAGCTAAAAAAAAAAAAACATTCATATGATTCTTTGTTAATCAGAAATTTTCTTATAGGCGAGTATTATTTTTCATTGCAAAACCAGTATATTAAAGTGCCCTTAAAAAATGTTTTTTTTTTCGAAAAGTCACCTTTAAAAAGATTATAGACTTTGGACCTGAGAAAAAGTGAAAAAAAAAACACTTAAATGTTATTTCTGCTATGAAAAGTTTAATGGAGTAAACAGAGCACGAACATATTGTTATATGTAATATGCATTGTAATAACACACAGAAGTATTTAATTACGGATTTATTGTAATTGTGTATTCCTTTGTGTTATAAATTTTATTTTCTTAAAAATAATTATCTTATACATTAAAATTTGCCTCAACATAGTACCTCAATAAACCCTTAAACGTATTACTGGGATGTTAAATATTTCAATTAAATAGAGAAGTCCACCTCGTATTACACAAATTTTGCATCAATTTATGCCTGAAAAATAAAAGCTTTTATTTGCAGAAGACAACACGGCCAAAGGACTGAAATTCTAATATTCTATTTTTTATAAACAAACCTAAAAAGCAAAACGTAGTTAACACATAAATGCTGATGTTCAGGACATCAGCATTTATGTGTTAACTACGGGTTTAAAAAACATTTCAGGTAAATAGAAGTTTTGAGTTGGATCAGGTGTATTGATAAATCCTTAAAATGACTTATTACTGCAGCAGCCGAACTAATGTAATAGGCTATCTCTTGAGCCACATATATAACGCACGTTTCAACCTCAGTGTAAAATACTGGTTTGGTCAAAAAATGAATATATCTGACGGTTTAAAAGCAACTAAATCAAATCCTGTTTACATTGAGAAATAGGAAGACATATGCGTAGGATTTACCGACTTCAGAACACTGACTCTAAGTTGTTGCGTTTAAAAGAGGCCATAAATTGTTTCAGAAATACATTAATTTTGTTTTCTCTGGTTTATGCTTAGAAAATATATTTTTAAAATGTAAGCTATGCAATTGAGCATAGCTTCTCTAAGCATTTCTCTGAGTTTTTCCTTGATTATTGATACACTACAGAAGGTTCGACTTTAAACTGGAAACATTTTTAGATCTTTCCACTGCGAATCTCTGATTCTATTTTCATTTCATTCGCGTTAGATGCAATCCTGTAAATCAAAAATGTTTTAAAATATTTTTTATATTTAAGAGGCTTGTTTAAGAAAGTGAAATTGTGTGCGTAGGAAACATTTTGATAAAGAACACTAATATATTCACTGAAGTTTGAGTTTAAATTATGAACTTTGTCATAAAAATAAATTAAAATTAATTTAAAAACTGTTGTTAAAGTTGTTCCTTGTGTAATCTTACCAAATTTTAAACGTTTTAACTGAATAAATCTACATACAGTGTTTTTGTTCTTTCAACCATAGCAAAATGGTAAACTTGACTCGGTAGAATATTTGTATAACTTTCAGTTCATTTTTAAGTGCTATACTTTAGAACATTTAGACATTGCTCATTACCCGCCCCTCCTCAAAAATTTAAGAAAATACCGTTTATATCCTTCAGAAAGCATTTATTTTACGTACCGTTTTTTTTTTTTTTTTTGTTTGCTGGAACTGAAATAAAAGGGCATCATACTATTTACAATTATTTCCTAACAGCAAAAATTCGCATTACAGCGTTTATTTCTATCGAGACTGCCGCCCTAAAAATATTAAGATAGATCTTAAGTGTTATTTAACATTAACGCAGCAGTGAAAAAAAAAAGTATTTCCGCCAGTTGTGTCGTGATTAAATTATCTCGGAAATTTTCTTTCAATAAAAGGGAAAAAAGTGCTTCTGACAAATTGCTTCTGTCTTTTTAACTCATTTATCTTGCGCTACGGATGAAACATTTCACCTCAACATTTTACGCTGAATTTTCTCAAAACCTTGTTTCCTGTAACAAACAACTGCTTTCGTAAATTTGATTTATTACTTTTTGTTCCTGTATAGAGAAGAGCATATTTTGAGAGAGTTCAGAAACCGACCCCATTTTTTTCTGCGCTTTGTTTTTCTTTTCTTTTTTCTAAGTAGAGTAAGCTGTTAGTTTCGAAATAGATGCGTAAAATTTAATAAAAACATTAAGTGAAAGTGTTACTGTAACATTCACATTTTTTTTTTGTTGTGGTGATGTTATTAAGTGAACAATATATATAAGTTCAAAGTAAGCAGTAAAAAAAAGCAAGTATAAAAATACATTTATCCGAGCGAACTTTGTGGAACTTGAAAGGGAAATAAGTAACAGGTGAAAAAAAGAAAATAATACAAGTTTAAAGCATAAATGCGGAAATACTACAGACATTTGGTTTTGACGTTACAACAGCGTCTTTTTTGAATACAAAAAGTGTGAGCTTGTGGAACTAAAAACATCTGGCAAAAGCTAATTGTATCTGCTTTGTCGGATCTTTGACATTAATTTCAAATTTGTGCATTGAAAAAGGTTTTTCTTGTTACCTCGAAACACGTGTCTGCTGCATTCCTGTGCATTTGGGCTTTTAAACGTTGTGTTATTTCCTTTTATTTTTAAACACGAAGACATTTATTTATTTCAAGTAACAAGTAGTCAGTCATTTTTTAATTTTTACCTATTCTCAATTCATTTGCAGAAGTAAAGCATTTTACGCATATATTTGCCCTTATCCCGGGATTTTTAACTTAAACTTTTAAATTTGTCGCAAAGGTGTATATAAAAATCAATATGTATCATTACGTGAAGTATCAAGTTTCTAACATTATTTCGTAAACTTTAAAAATAATAATTTGTACGAGGGTTGTTTTTTATTTAAAAAAATAAACGGCTATAAAAAATAAACGGATTCAAATACAAAAAAATATTTTGTTATCAAAAGTAAGGTATAATGCTCTAAAATTAGCTACATAATCACCTTGACGATTGAAGCACTTGTTATATCTGTGAACAAGCTTTATAATACCCTCCTCGTAAAATTTTGCCGCCAATAATTGGAAGTGAGTTGTGACGGTGTCTTTGGATTCCACGCCACTTTGGAAGCACGGTGCCTTTCCAGACCCCAAGCAGGGGTCCCCAAGTCCCTGCTTTAGTTCAGGGAACATATAAAAGTCACTTGGCGCTCATTCAGAACTTTAAAGTGGGGGTTCAAAAATGCCCCATTGAAATTGCTGAAGGAACAGTTGGGAAACACGAGCGCTATGAGGACGGCATTTCCATTGATCAGAACAATTCCAGAAGTCGGAACGCGTCTTCGTTAGTTTTGAATAGCTCTGTGTAAGCGTCACAAAATTTCACAGTAACAATCTGCAGTAATTCGGAAAACACTTCGCAGTTTACATTTGGTGGGAGAATAAATAGTGACAGCCATGTTTATGTGACAGCAGCTCAACAGAAAATGACATGTTGGGCTCGCCAGTGGCCGATTGTGTAGAGGGAGAGATGCATAGTCACCTACTATGCACACCGGCCATTTGTCGCATGCCTGGCCTTCATACTGTGTGATCGAAGGTTGGAAAAAGAAAAGCAACCTTCGTATATTTTGCGGGAATGAGCGTACGGGCATTGTCCAGACATTGATCCGGCAGGAATGTTTAAGTCCGGACTGTCAGGACAAAACTGAGCACTCCGGTACATTTAATTTTAAAAATTTATGTAAGTGTGGAGCATTTTCCAAATCATTTTTTTGAAATAGACAATGCCCTGATTTTTTTTAGAAACTCAAAATCTTTCTCGGAAAATAACGGGCAGCTTATGTGTATAATTTTTGCCAATAATATAGTTGACAAAAAACAGAAAAGTAACCTTTCTGAAATAAACCTGCATTTTGCTTTTCCTTCAAGCATCTTCCCAATAAAAGCTATTTATGTTTCTCTGAAAAAGCATGAACCATCCAAAAAATTTAGATATGTTTGAAGTTATTTTTTTTATCGGCCTGTAATTTTTGTAAATACTGTAATATCTGGAGACTGCATTTTGTCTTCGATTGGGGGTCTGTCAACCTGAAAAGCTGGTTATTGATCTGGAAGAATAAAAAAATAATAAATACGATGAGTATATCTTCACATTGATAGCTAGAAAGACTTTTTGAAGCATTGAGAAGCCCACATTCATACAATTTGTAATTATTCAAGAGACTTTTAGTAGAAACATTGCTTTTCACCGGAAACGGTAAAAACCAGTGAAATTCTGGAACATTACCTTTAAAAATCTGTGACGTTGCAGAATAGTCTTGCAGTGTAATTTGCTTTGTTTGCACAACTATGTTAACGTATTTCTAAATTATTGCGCGGTATATAAGACAGTTTTTTAAATGTTTCATCCCTTTCGTTTAAATAAGAAAACTTCAGCTTAAAATTACGGTATTTTAAAAGTGTTTATGTAAATTAATCTTTTTTAAATTCAAATTAGGCACAACATCCTCATTTCTGCTGTTTTTGTAAATACCACAAAGTATTATTTCTATAAGCTTCAAAAAAATATTAAAAATTAGTTTCTAGTTTTTGTTCTTCAACAACAAATGCTACCCACTATTTGTAAGAAATATATCCACTTAAGAACAATAACGTTCTTTTAGGCTTCTAATGTATGCTTCACGGCATATAAAGCATCTCGCAACACTGTTTCATCAAGAAAGTCATTCGTGCAGTAATTATTAAATCTTGCTTTGTAATAGGATAATATACTTTAGTTTGTCTGCAACTATGCGAGAGTTTAGGGCAACGTATCACTCCTTTCAAGCATTCCGAAGTTAAAGGGGTTAATTGCTTTTGGGAGAATGAGACAAATTTATGTTCAAATTAATGTAGCTTGAATATTTCGTATTGTAGCCTGAGCTAAATAGATAAGAATTTCATATTGTTTTGTAACTGGTACCCTCAGAGATTATAATTTTACTAATGGATATTTGGAAATTACTTCGATCAAAAGTCGTGTGTCTTGAAAGGCAACAAGGTTATTTTGTCCGATAGGTGCACAAAAACATATATGGAAAAAATTAAAAAAATATATAAGTGCACTTTCATTTACGATTTTTGTTTTAGCAATTGAAGGGCTTAGAGGATGAAGGGGGTAAAGTTACATTTAAAAAAGAAAATAAACACTCTGGACAATGGTAAGCAATGGATACGGGTAAGCAAATAAAACTTGGTACTTTAAAAATTAGATGTCATTAAACCAGTTTCATACGCGCACTTACGACAAAACTAGAAAAAAAAAAAAAGTTGCAACAACTGCAGCAATAAGACTTTGAACTTTAACTACTCGCATTTTCTGTTTTGTCACGTAACCCCTTCACCTCCCAAGCCATTCAATTGGTACACACTGGTAGTAAACAATGTTTAAAGAAAAGTAATTGTAAAAAAAAAAAAAAAGGAAATGTTCATTTTTAAAGAAAAGGTATAACATGGAAGTTATTTGAAACGCGTTCATAAATCGAAATAATTTTTTGTTCTTCGCTTGAAATCTATTTGCAGTAACGACTTAATAACTATTTGACTTGCTACACAAGTATTAATATTTCTCCACACCTTTTCAGTTATAATTTTAAGTTTCATTTTGTGCACTTACATTCATGCCAGTTGCATTTTATGCAAAGCATACACCACTAATTATTTTTAATGTGTCTTTGGTAAATTAACTTTTGAAACTATATGTCCCTAAATTTGATAAAAACTAAACTATAATTTTCGGCTAAATTTTCAAGTTTTATGGTGAAATACCAGAATATAAAATAAAGGAAAATTGCAGGATACTTAAGAAACTTGGATTAAAATTTGATAAAAATTCACGGATACTTTAAACATAATTTGTGAACGAATTTAATATCTTATAAAGTTTGCTTGAATTTAAATAAAATTTGGGTATTTTCTTATATAACAGTTATTGTTATTTTAGTATCTACAAAATTCTTATTTAAAAAAAAGTTTAATCGCATTATAAAGTCTTCTGTCTCTTGTAATGCAATAAAAGCTCATGGAATATTAAATTTAAGTTGCAAAGTTTTAAAAGGCATTTATTACGGTACCTTTTGAATAACATGGATTGAATTCGGAGCTTTTTAACTTGAAGCCAATTAGTAAAATTAAAACATTTTAAAATAAAAAATGTAAATATCTTTGACGCCGCATAAAAATTTAGGATTGACATTAATTTAAATATAATCATAATGAATGAAGTTAAATGTGTTTCCACAATAGTAAAAAATGACAATTTCCATATAGTCTCTGTGTGTGTGTGTGTGTGTGTGTGTGCGTGTGTGAGCTTTACTTTACAATTGTTTATACCACGTTTTCAACATGGGATCAGTTTCCATGAGCCATTATTAAGCCTTGATTTCCTAGAACGCGACAATCGTCGCCGACGCCGGCGCGACTGCACGCTGGAATCAGAATCAATTTGATTGGAGCGTGGCGTGAAGAGACGTCAATCTGCGTCTCAGGCGTATGCACAGAAGAAGGCGGCGACAGTCACCTCGGCAGAGATCGACGATTTCATTCCTAGGAAACCAAGGCTTTATACGTGTTAGCTAACCGCGCGCAGCAACAGTTTTCGCCATTTTTAATTATACTAACATTTCAATAATTAGATGCATTCACAATTACGACCTAAAATAGTATTACTATACACGCGCCTCCTGAAAAATATAAACTTTTGAATAATAAATGTTTCTTCGCTATGGAGAAAGTCTAAAAGCTTAACGATCCACAAATGTAATTACTTTCACGAGTCCATCAAAGCTTTCCGTAAAGTGTCGGTAAAAGGGCACAAGAATCCGAATTGAATTGCATTTCCTTGGGATATTAATCACCAGAATCACTTCCGTTTTCAAAGCAAATGAATAAAAGTATTCAAGTGTTGATGAGGTTATGAATAAATATTATTTAGTTCGTAGAGATGGAATGGAATTTATAGGATTGAAGAGCTTTTGGTTTTAGATAGATATTTAAAAAAATGATATTTGAATCATTTAAAAACAGGGAAGTCGGAATGTTCTGGAAGATGATTTTCAAAAATGATATTTTATTGTAATAAAACTGTTTTTTTTCTTGTTGTTTCATAAAATAAAGAAAATACAGAGAAGTATTGCAAAGAGTTTTTGAAGTATTTATCCTTCAGATAAATATTGTTACGAGTTTAAGTTCACTTCGGACAGTCTTGCACTGTGACAAATGAATGTTGTTTTCACAGTATAATACAGCTAATTTTATAGTAATGAACTGTAAAATTGCTCATTTTACAGTACTGAACTGTAAAATTGCTCATTTCACCGTTTATTACCGTGCATTTTACAGTTCTTAGCTGGAACCTCTGCCGCCAGTATTATACTGTATAATACAGCTAGACTTTACGGCAGTTAACTGTAACATTATTAACTTTACAGTAAGAAACCAAAATTACTGGTTTTGCAGTTTATTACTGTGCATTTTAGTTTTAAATTGGAACCTCGGCTGCCAGTAGTATACATATACAGTAAAAACACAGCTCATTTTTTGCAGTGTTGGCATGTTCTGGAAGATGATTTTAAAAAATGATATTTATTGTAATAAAGTTTTTTTTTTTTTTTCATAAAATAGAGACATTAGTGAGTAGGATTGTAAAGATTTTCTGAAGCAGTTTGCATTCAGATAAATATTGTTACGAGTTTAAATTAACTTCAGGTAGTCTTGGTACACTCTTAAAACTGTGCCTCTGAAATAAGAGGCACATTTTGAATTTTTGTGCCTCTGAAAATTAAGCGGCACATTTAAAATGAAAGGCACCGTTTGTGCCTCTGAAATTAAAAGGCACATACCGTGCCTTTGATTTTAGATTTCAGTGCCTTATATTTGAGGACGTTTGTGCCTCTGATTTTAGATTTCAGTGCCTTATATTTGAAAACGTCTGTGCCTCTGATTTTTGATTTCAGTGCCTTACATTTAAAAGTATTTGTGCCTCTTATAGGTTTATAATAATAATAATGGTTTATTAAGGAGAATTTCAATGTTAGTTTATAGTAACTTCTTAATTTTTTACCCCAGTGCTTGCATGTTTTAAACTTTTTTTTAGGTTTTAATTCGTCATGACACATTAATTAGATATATCAAAACAAAATGTTTCCCAAAGAATATAAAAATCTTGTGCATAATACTTTATTTCATTTTCTGATTTCATTGTTGTATAAGCTCTTATTTTCGCTAATCTTGTCAACAGAACTGAAAATTGGACAAGATAAGAAAAAAAAATGCTATTAAGCTTCAGTTTTTGCCATTGTACGACGTAGAAAAAATAAGTACTTCATAACAAATTGTCAGTTTGATCCTGATACAAAGGTAGTCTTACATGATTGAATTTATTCAATTTTAATTAAATGTAACTTTTTGAAAGACAATATTGAGAATAGGAACAAAACAAGGTATTTAAACTATTTTTAGTTTTAGTTACTTTAGTATAACATTTATTAAATGTAATAAATGGAAATGCTATAAAATATAGAGTGATTTTAACCTTTTATGCAAAATAGTATCTTTTTAGGGAGAACAAACACTTGATGTTTTATAATGCCGTAGTTTCAAATTTAGTTATTACGTAGAGGATAATAACCGATCATTCCATGCAATCTCGATAAAAATTGCAAGATTCCTTAAATCACATCTAAACACATTTAAACTTCTGTTACAATTCAAAAACATCATAACAGTTTTTTATAACTACGAACATGTCATACGGATCCAAAAAATGATTTAAATTGATCACTGAGTACTCGGCCTGCTAAATAAAAAATGTTTGACGAAAAAATTTCACTAAAAGTTGTATTTTTGTGTAATAAAATCTCATTAAAAGATAACAAGTTCAGTAAATTTAAAGTCAACTGAATCTCGTGATAAAGTATTTTACCATAATAAAGGTCACATGAAAATTGACTGAGTTAAAATTTATTAAATTTAGTAAATAAATGCTGCGATACAGAAAATTAGTGAATTTAAACTTTAATGCACAGAGGCAAGGTTTCTTTTATAAATATTTAGTTTTGAATCTGCAATTTCTACAAAAATAGTCTTTTTGTACTTATTTTTGCCGAAAAAAATCCTATTATATTTTAACAAGTTCAACAAATTTATATTCAACTGAATCTTGTGAGAATTTATCAGATGCGTATTTGACGTGAGGCCGCCCCCCCCCCTTGAGGTGTTGAATTTCAAAGTTGTTAAAAAAAAAAAAAAAAAAAAAAAAAAAAAAAAAAAAAAAACTTTTTTATTTACTTGACATAAAATGTATTTTCAAGGTAAACCGTGCAAATCCCGGCCACACAGCTAGTTAAACATGAAATTGGTTGGTTGTTAACAATCAGCCAATTGGTAAAAATTCGTCTTTTGGGAATTTCAACTTTTACTACTACAAATCTGCTCTTACATTATTATAAATCAACAACGAGGGAAACGAGAATATTTTGTTGGATCAATGTTAAGTCTATGGAACAGAATTCGTTTTAACGAGCAAGACCCGATTTTAACGAACAAGTTTTTTCTGTCTTGCAGTCTTTTTTTCTCATCTTTCTAGTCTTATTCCTGTCTTATCTTCTTTTCTTTTTTTTCCCCTGCGGTACAATACTTTTGTATGAAAAATTCCACCAGCATTCCAGCGTTATTAAATAAAGAACAGTATTTAATTCAATTAACTGATGTAATTCTCGCTGCCGATCAGCCCTGCTGTCTAAAAAAAAAGTGTCTTTACTTTGCATAGAAAAAGTGCCGCCCCCCCCCCCCCCAATCGTGCCGCCCTGGGCTATAGCCCACTAAGCCCATACGTAAATACGGCACTGGAATTTATACTTTATCATGATGAAGTACTACGAAATATTATCACATTGAGTTAAAATTAATTTTTAACTTTAAAAAAAATGCTAAATCATAACTTATTATTTTTTAAAAAATCCTACTATATTTTAAAAAGTAGTACAATAAATTTAAAGTCAACCGAATCTTGTGAGACAATATTTATCATAATAAAGCCCATGCAACTAAAAAATAATTACTTCTTTTGTCAATGGAGCTTTTTGCCGGAACAACAAACAGTATCAAATATCTAACATATTAAACCATTATGGCAAATGAGACTAAGATTTTAATTAAAATAACGCTGATAAATCATAATAGAAATAAATTGGACGAGCTATTTTACATACCTGTCGTAGCACAAAATGTCAACATACAGCACAAAAAAGATCAGCAAAGGAGTATGTAGATTTTAAAAATACACTAACACACTCTTTTGCTGCCCATTTTGCTATCGATGTTTCCATAGGAAGACGTTTGAAACAGCAGTTTATGCCTCGGCAATCAATAATGCATAATGGATGGACAGATAAATAAAATCTTCTTCTGATAGTAAGTGTTCAGACCAAACCATAATATGCTTATTCTGCACAAAATGCACCCGACTGACTTTTCATTTGCCGTTGCTTCAAACGATGAATCTTGCAAAGGAAAGGCATGGAACGATCAAATTTCTTCACTACAACTTGATTTTCGTTCCCTATTCTTACATCCGCATCAAACAACAATGCAATACATAAAATTATTTCTCTCAAACTAATAATATTGCTTGAAAATGACGAAAGAATACATTTAATCCTAAATTTTTGCGATAACGAACTTTCCGCCATCTCCAGCATTGAAAATAAACATACGGGCCACGTGATCAGCTATAACCGCAAACCCAAAGCGTGAATAGACGATGTGCCGCTTAAAACTTGCGAAGTGGGAATTTAAAAGGCACGGCCGATTCAGTGTGCCTTTAAAAAGTTTTGCTTCCTCTCCGTGCCGTTCATCTCGTTGTGCTTTATCAATGGCACCTAACGTTTTGTGCCTTTGATATGTAAGTAATATAAGGCACAATTCTCTTGTGCCTTACATACAGGGTGTCCACTCCAATCGTGGACCAATAGCTAATTTCTAAACCGTTAGAGATAAGCATATAGTTTATTTAGGAAAAAATCTCAAAATTATGAAAGGAATTTTGGGTCTATTCAATGTTTTTCAAAAAATCAAATTTTGAAAGAGTTACAAAATTAAAATTTTTATACAGCCCCCCAGTCCTTTCAATCATATTTAGTAAAACATTCTTGACACTGTAACGTTTGAAACTAAAAAAAAATCACTCTTCTACGACAAAAATTGACCGAGTTATGACGTTTTGAAAAATCAAGATTTTGCATTATTTCATGACGTCATCGAGAGATCGCTTAAGGGACCGTATGCGAAATTCTTCAAAATCTTGATTTTTCAAAACGTCATAACTCGGTCAATTTTTGTCGTAGAACAGTGATTTTTTTTTAGTTTTAAACGTTACAGTGTCAAGAATGTTTTGCTAAAGATGATTGATAGGACTGGGGGGTTGTATAAAAATTTAAATTTCGTAACTCTTTCAAAATTTGATTTTTTGAAAAACATTGAATAGACCCAAAATTCCTTTCATAAATTGGAGATTATTTCCTAAATAAACTATATGCTTATCTCTAACGGTTTAGAAATTAGCTATTGGTCCACGATTGGAGTGGACACCCTGTATAAGCGGCACACTTTTAAGAGTGTAAGCGCTAACTTCTTTCAAAACACAGCTATTGTATTTACAAATATTTACAAGAAAGTAAGTGCAGTTGCTATAACACCCGCAAATGTCGTTAAGCAGTTAAACTAGTATACCAGCAACACTAAACTCATTTACTTGTGGTTATAAATTTACGTGAAGTGTTTGGAGCAAAGTACTGTGCGAAATATTGTCAAACTTCATGGGCGCACATATTAGACCATGGGATTTTGACTTCTAAAAAAAAAAATAGTTTAAAAACTCGCCACCAGGGAAAAATTTGGCATTGTAGCAGTGCATTACTCTGAATATCTAGAATGACATTTGAAAAAAATGCTATATAAAGCAATTTTACTAAGAAAAAATGATTATTATTTGCAAATGAGGTTTAGTATGATCGCCGTAGAATTTTATGGCCTCTAAGGTCACCTGATCTCAATCATTTGATTTTGGTCATGGAGATAGCTGAAAAGTGTATCAAAGACATGTTTCTGATATAGTAAGTTTAAAAGATATTGTATTGAAGTACTGGGGGGTAAGCATTGCCAAAATTTATGGGAACACATATTAGGCCATGGGATTTCGATTTCTGAAATAACAAGAAGTTCTGTCAAGAACTAAACGAGCCCACTTTCCCGTACATCGACATCGGCATTGTAGCATCTGATCAATATTCTCTTGAATATCTGAAACTGAAAATTGTATCAAACATACCTTTATAGCACTTAAAGCTGATTTCTAAAAGCAAAATATACCTCTCTCGTCAGATGAAATGGACACGTAAAAAGTAAATAAACGAGTAAATAAAGTTTTGTCGCACCTTTTAAAGAATGCAACTGTTATAGCTCTTCCGTAGAAAAAATCCACAATCATTTTCAAAAAAATAATAATAATAAATAAATAAAAGTACAAAGAACATCAATCAAAGAAAGAAAAAAAAAACCTCGTTCGTTAATAAAATGTCTCGAATTTTATTTTTAATCCGTTACCAGTTGTTAAATATAAATAAAGAATAAAATGCTCTCGGGAATGAAAAATTTTTGTAAATAAAAAAATCGTCTGCCAAAAAAATAATAATAATAATAATAATAATAATAATAAATTAAACAAAAAAAATAAATAAATAAACAAAAATACGTCTGCCCAGTCAGTCATTTTTTTCTGAGACTGCATTTCCGCCATGTTTGCGGAGTCGGAGTTGGAATAAGAGTCCTCACAGACGATTATTCAAAGAAGGACTTTACAATGCATTATTTATCAAAACCATTTTTTTACAAAGTTAGGTTTAAGGAAATCTGCCTTTAAGTTCAGAATCAACATTCAATGTAAATTTTCCAGTAGGCGCTCATGTTAAAAAATTTTCTGAACGGTTCACCATTGAACGAAAAATGGTTCAAATTGAAAAGTGAAATATGGGAATGAGTCTCTCCGAAATCTTTCTAACAAAGAAAAGTTTATTCAATTCGGACGGCTCACTTAAAAGTTATTAGGTGGGAAAAGGTTGCTTGAACGGTTCAATGCTGAACGAAAAAATGTTCAAATTGAAAATTAAGTATGGTAATGAAGGATCCTTGCTGAGATCTTTCGAACAAAAAAAAAAAGTTTGTTTAAATCTGACGGTTCACTTAAAAGTTATTAGGTGGGAAAAGGTTGCTTGAACGGTTCAATGTTGAACCAAAAATATTCAAATTTAAATTTAAATACGGTAATAAAGTATCCTTGCTGAGATGCTTCGAACAAAAAAAAGTTTGTTTAAATCGGACTGCTCACTCAAAAGTTATTAGGGGTGACAGCTTGTTTGAACGGTTCAATGTTGAACGAAAATTTGTTCAAATAAAAAATGTCGATACGGGAATGCTATCCCCATAACCAAAAATTACATGGATTGAGATAAAGCGACCTCGGGGGATATTAAGGAAATTCTGCGGCAATCATATTAAACCTCATTTGCAAAAACAATCATTTTTTCATTGCGAAATTGCTTTGTACATTTGCTGTGTAAATTTTTAAACACATTTCGCTTTGTACATTGCTTTTTACATTTTTAAAATTTGATTCGAGATATTCAGAGCAATACAGTTACAGCGCCAAATTTTCCCTTGGTGGCGATTTTTTTAACTAGTTTTTTCTTTCAGAAATCAAAATTTCATGGTCTAATATGTGCGCCCATGAAATTTGACAGTTTTTCGTCCACTTCTTCACTTGCTAGAGGGCTCCAAACACCTCAGGTTAATTTATAACCACCCTGTATTACATCCAACTGCGATAAAAATACAATAAATAAATCAGAGAATTTATACACTAAAAAATAGACGTTATTTTTACAGTATAATATTTCGTGGGTTTACAAGTGAAACACACTAAGTCAAAATTATTAATTTTCAGATTTTTAGTTTATCTTACACACAAAAATGAGCTGTTTCTACTGGTGAAACACACTAAGTCAAATCTTTATTATGCAATGCTATACTAGTGAAACACACTAAGTCGTATAATTAATGATAATTATTAATGCCCTAACATTTTCATGCTGAGGATAATAATATAATATAGGCATTCCAGAGTCAAGAATGGTTCGTAATAACCAAAAAATACCATTACTATAATTTAATTTGATTTAATTATGTCAATTTCAAAGAAGTTAAAATAAAAATTTTTTGATTAGCGTTTTTTCAAAACCATGTTTTTTTGACTTAGTGTGTTTCACTTGTAACCCCATGATTTATTGTTACCTTATTTTTACAGCTAATTTTACAGTAATGAACTAAAATTGCAAGTTTCACAGTTTATTACTGTGCATTTTAGTTTTAAACTGGAACCTCTGCTGCCAGTATTATACTGTTGTTTTTACAGCATAATACAGCTAATTTTATTGTAATAAGCTGAAAAATTGCTAACTTTACTGTTATAAACTGTAAAATGTCTAGTTTTACAGTTTTTACAGTGCTTTTACAATTTTAAACTGAAACCTCTGATGCCAGTATTTTGCTGTAAAAACAAAAGTTCATTTTTTGCAGAGTAGCTTTTCAATAGAGCTACAAACAGCGCTCTTAACCTATTCACAGCCGACTGAAGCCGTGTTTTACATTATGTACTATTTGTTAGATTTTCAGCTTTCATTTCAAATAGGGATGCACCTATTAATCGGCAGTACCGATTAATCGGCCATAATCGGCCACTTTGCCAATTATTAATAATCGGCAAAATTGGGCCGATTAATCGGCCAAATCGGACTGGTTTTGGTTGTAAACAACTGATGTAGAAAAATGCAAAGAAACATGAAATCCCAATTATCCAACACATGACGGTGGCATCGGCTGAATACTAAAATTGCAGTTGTAATGCACTAATGAGAAGTTATTAAAATTACACTTTCATTTGATTTAAAAAAAAATAACAGCTAAGACCAACTAAAAGTAATAGATCTTTCATGACTGCAATAAATCTGAAAGATTCTTAGTTTTCACAGAGCATTTGCCAAATACGTCTGTCATTTCATAAGTCGTAATTACCCATTCGCTTCCCATGTCATTTTGATGAAGTAGTCAGAATGTTATTGGGGCTCCCAAGATTTTCGAAAGAGGCAGTTTGCTTTCGGCCATAATTCAATATTTTGACAGATTTTCGATTTCACTCCTTCTGCCGTTTTGCAATTAATAACCGCGGCATAAATCTCGAGAAGCTGAACCTACACCGTGTTACGTAGACGTAAAATGGGAAACTGAAACTTGTTTTTCGTTTAAGTATAGGTTTCTAAATATCAGTGAGTAAAATCTAATTAATCTCAAAGTAATTGATTATTGCTTAAGTGGATCTTTTAAAATAATCTTATGAAGGTAAAATCTTACCGACTTTCCGCTTCATCTTGGGCGCTTGCAATCGTGTTGCTGTTGTGTAGAGAATATTCGAAAAGTTGAATCATTTTTCTTAAAATATTATGGGAGAATTAACTATTTAGATATCGGCTATTTACAACTCAAACTGCAACAAAATCCGATTCAGAATATTGCATCAAAAATCAACTGTGTCTGTTTGTTTCATCAATGTTTATTATTTTTATCTCCATCTTCACTTCACTTCACTTCAGTTTAGTTTTTTCAAGCCAAGAAAAAGCTAAAATTAATCTGCAGACGATCAAAAGCTCAATTGCAAGAATTATAATATTTTGTCGAAATCAGAATTGTATTAGTCAGTTGGTTTCACTTGTTTTGCTTTCCGGTGAGACGTTGAAAGTTCAAAAGTGAAACTACAAATTGAAAACCATCTCTTTCGAGTACTTTCACTTCATTACTTAACAATGGTTCATTGCTTGACAAGTTAAGTTTCTAAAATATGTTTCTATACCTTTTGTTTTCTATTTACTATGAATAAAATTTAAGTTATATGCTTCTCCAAACATGGAATATGCATTTGTAGAGTACATGGGTAAGAAAAACAAGGTATAAAAACATAGGTTTCAAATCCCGGTTTAAATCATTAAATACATTAATTTTATTATTATCTTTCCCGAGAAGCACCCCCGCTCCCATTATAGTTTTTTGAGCAATCACGACTGCTTTTTGCTCTCAGTTCACTGTCTTTGAAATTTCTTTGATTTTTCATATAATCTTGACGGAGATAATACGTATTTCTTCTTGTTCTGATTCAGATACATTAAATTTTGTGTTTATGGTTAAAAATCTTCTGCGGTTTGAGTTTATTCATTTGTCTTCTAAGCTTTCTATCTCAAGCAGGTTTTACATAAGATAAGGTGTATATATTGCGTAAAATCACGCTTTGTAAGGAAAAACACATGTATACAGATGAACTTAATGAGCAAAAGTTCTAAATACATTATTGTCTAATCGCTAATTTCCATCATTTAAGACGGATAAGAAATCTCCTAACGATTATTGCTTTAAATATAATCTTTTAATAATTGAATTGGCAAGTGATTAAAGGTAATACGTGACTTTTTTTTTTTTTAATTTCTAGCAAAGGCTTTCAAAAAAAAAAATGATGTGCTACTATTTTTAACGGATTTTTTCTCAACGGATAAAACGGGGTCATATTCTTAGTTTACCAACCATTTCTGTGACTAAGGGGACATGATATTGATGGACTTATCACCTTCATCCATGATAAAAGTAAGGTTCAAAAATTTTTACATATCACATTTATCCACTTTCCCCTTCAATTGCAGAGTTGCAAATGGGCCATAATAACCGCACCTTAATTACAAGTTGTTATGTTAATATGGTTCGTATTCCCTCCTTTAGTAAACCCTAGCCATTAACAAATGCTAATTTCTTCTCCATTTTCACTCCATTAAATTTGTGGAATTGAAAAACCCAACGAATTGAATACTATCACAGTTCGTAATTTCAAAGACCATGATTTGAATTCAAGATGTCAGAATTCTAATGATTGCCAAGGGCTGGAAGCTGGATATTATTATGCTCATTATTATTGTTATTATTATTATATTTTCAGTTTTCCTTAACTGCGATTATTATCAATTCACGTTCCCCTTATTTTTACTGTTTTACGATAAGACCATTATCAGAAAATCAAAGGAAGAATGGAAAGTTTTCAAGAAACTTGCGCTTGCACTGTAAGAAAAATCGTATTTAGTTTGAGATCTGGCACTGAATCAAGTATCAGCATTTCGCGTAAGACCAGCAAACCTTCTGTGGTGATTTATCTTTATGATGATTCACTGAGTGCGACACGGTTTATTGCATCGAAGAAATATTTTCCTGAAATAATACAGAAAGCTCAATTTATAAATCGAAGAAATATTAAAGGAAATACTTTAAGTGAAAGACACAACTATCTGAATTCCAAAGTACATACGCTTGGAATCTCCCAAAGGAATTCTTGAGAATTTCATCTTTAATCCAGGAAAAGCACTCCATCAACATGACTTGAAGGCAAAGATCATAAATCAAAATGCCAGTAGACCATGGGTCTATATCAACTTGGAATAACTTTCGTAAATATATAGTGTGGGTGTGTGAGTGGATATTGGAGAAGTATGAAATATTTGAAATAAAAGAGCATTGCTGATGGTATAGATTGATATTTTTTCACCATTTGATTGAGAAAATCGGTTGTAATGTGCGTGGCAATACAGCCTGCTAGCAGACCCGCGAGTAGCATTCACGTTTAGCAGCAGGAATTCGAAAGTTCGATTTTTAAAAGGTAATGTTTTGGAAAACAGGCGAAATTTTTTTTTCTTTTAGCTGATTTAAAAGAAAATTTTAAATCAGCAGTTTTCTGTCTTGTTTCAATGCAACAGTGGTTTAAAATCTTACAAATGGTGCCAGATTATGTATTCCTGATTTCTCGTTGTTTTTTTTTCGGGGAGGGGGGTGAAGGGTGAACAAGAAAATTAAAGCAAATGTTCAAAAATATACTAACATTAGTGCAAATTATACTTTCATTACTCCTGCGCAAATTCAGACAGCAATAAAAGGAAAAGTACCCCACCATCAAACCCCCCTTACTGCGTGAATGACGTAACAAGACTAGAAACAGTTTAATATTTTTCTGCCCTTCTGGTCCATTTTCTTTCATCTATCTACGGCAATAGAAAATCGATGTTCAAGTTTCTTCAAAGGTTTAAAAAAAGAATAAAATGTTCAAAGAACAGAACTTTTGCTTTGAATGCCGCAGATGTATGTTTCTTTTTTCTTCCTTTGAGATAATAGTAAATCGAAGAGTGAAGTCGGATATTTATGCGATAAGAACTGGGTGTATAAATGTAAGGAAAATGTATAAGTTCCTAATGAGCAAGGGGTTGCAGACATCATATGACAGTAAAAATATTTCTTTTTCTTTACATTCGAAAAATTCATATGATTACAGTCACTCAAACAAACTTTGAGTCTATTCTTTGACTAGTGCGAACAGTAACTGTTTTCATTTACATACCAGTCGTATAGTTCTCTGGTTAGTGAATGTCCATCGCATGTTTTCTCTTACTTTTTTAATTCGCATTTCGTTAGTTAAATATATTTCAAGATTTTGAAACTGCTGCTTTTACTATTTAATGCAATGATCATACTGCTGTGCTAAGCACGAAAATCGTATTTGCATTTTTAACAAAATTAATTTATTGTCACCAGGTGGTTTTTTGTGATGTATTTTATCTACGTACAAATTTTTATGGTCATCTGAGAACATAAATGTTTTTTTAAAAGTTTCTGAATAAGTATCATCTAAATCAAATGCATGTTGGTGCAAAACTTAAAAGAGCGATATCTCGGTATGAGCTTGACTGCAGATACCAATTTTGCGCTAAGCACGGCAGCATAAGCCTGCTTCCAAAATCAGTGAAATATAATCATTCGAAACCACGTGACGAAGGCGGAGTCAACTCTTCGTGAACGAACAATACTGAGGTGCCTTCTAAAAGTATCTTAATGGACTGTACAGATGTGGAAAGCAGCGTTAGGAATGTAGTTGCTTTTGATCCACTGACCTTTGTTATGGTAATCCCGTATTTTACCGTGCAGTCAAAAGGACATTAAGACTTAGCGACTAAGATGGGTTTTGTTCCCTCTGAGCATACACTATGAAAAATGAAACAGAGATCAGTCGTTCCTTTTCCCCGGTTTCAGAATTATTTGCAAAATTAAACGCCGATAACCTAAGTTACAAAGCTTTCCAAAATAGTTGAAAAGGAATGGGTTAAATCTAACCTACAACTTTTTATTCATTTTTAAAAGTTCAAAGCATTAACACCCCCCCCCCCTCTCTTACAGCGCCAAAAATCACTCAAAATCTGAGTTTAAGCTCTGGATCGCATTTTTCGCAACATTTTTCGCAAGATTACGTCTGTATAACAGCGAAAAATTGCGGACCGTCTTTGTCTTTTAAGTGTGGTATATTTAACTACAAGGAATCATTACGTGTCTGGTATTTAAGAGCAAAAAATTTGTATATAAATATAAGTTAAAATGCCTCCTTTCTACGAATGTATCTAGCCAAAAATATTGCAAAAATGGGCATAACCATTACTAAAAGTACTTTTTTCAATAGTTACTTTTTTATATAGTGACTTATGCATTCAATTTGCACATAATTAATCTGATCTGTTCTACTTATTACGTTAAAAGTAGGCCGGCTATTGCATTTAAGGCAAGCTTAATTAATTTCTAACACTTTCTATTAATCTAATCTTTTTTTGTAAAAACTGCATAATTCATGTTACTTTTTATTTCCTTACATCAATATAATGTTTGCATTTAAAAGGTAAATTGCTTTTAGTATCTTACATAAGCAGTTTGAAATAAAACTTCTAATCTAATATTCTATTGAATATTAGTGAAATATATAAAGAGTGTTAAATTTCAATCTTTATCATTAGTCTATTGATAAAAATATTTCAGTTTTTTTTTTTTTTTTTTTGACAGGCACAATCAATACAAAAAAAAATATATTTCATTTTCCAAAACTCCATATTTTGAATTCGGAACTAAATGATTTGCTTCTGTTTTGCTCTTTTCTCTTCAAAAACGTGCTGTTTAATGAAAAACATCTTCCTTTTCTTATTCATTTTATGGTTTATTCTAGGTTTCATAATCTGAAACAAACAGAAGAAATCTTTTCTATCTTCAAAATGTCGATATTTTCTTAAATAAGAGTTTGGCTTTGTATACCGTTGTAAAACTTTATAATCGATTGAAATTGGTTTTCGATTCCAATTTTCGTGAGGATGCTATATTGGCATATTTTTCCAACTCCGACACTTAGAATTGATTTTAGAATAAAGTCGATTCGAATACTTCTCGTTCAACTTCTCCTTTCTATTTCCCTAATAGAGCGAAGGTAACTATGCCCAATGATTTTATATAATCTGTACAGTAAGTTGACTAACCAGAACCTTTCTCTCATCCAGTCAAGGGCGGATCAAGCTTGTGATTAAGGAGGGGGTCATTTTCGGGAAGAGGTGGGTCAAAAGGCGATTTTTTAGCAAAAAAGCAGGTATTCGGCAATTTTTTCGTAATAGACCCAAAAAAAGGCAGTTTTATGCAATATTTGGTCGCTTAAGGGGGGGGGTCATGACCGTCATGACTCCCATGACCTCCCCCCCCCCCTCTGGATTCGCGCTTGCATTCAGTCACATATATTCGTAAAAAGATTGCGGCAACGCTTGCATATTAAGGATTTAGGACATTTAGTGTAATATTTGGTATACCACCACTTATTTGATAACATATATAAAGGGTTTGCTTAGAAATATGGTTTATCTTGCTTGATAATGCAGTTGGCAATGAAGGCTGAAGATACCTTCTGAGTGTTTTGTCTCATACTTTGATATCCGTGATGCGTTGGTGGTGTTGGCTATTCCGAATTAGTCTACTGCATTAATCCATTAATGCCTGACATTTTTTTCCAAAGATATTTTGTGTACTGGTTACAAACAGTGTTTAATGGACAGGAAAAATAATTTAAAAATATCATGTAATTTTTTTTTTTATTAAGGAAAGAAAAATCGTCCCTTAAAAGTTATGATAGACCCCAGAGGGTACAAACTTTTTTTACTAAAAAATTTTTCTGCAAAGGATATAATATTTAAATATACATTTTATAAGAAGAAATAAAATCAGCAATTAACATAAACTGGGAAGCTGGGAATAACTTTGAAAACTTAGCTTTTTTTCTTGAGATTGTGAACGATGTTATTTTTGATAAAAATCATATAAAAACTGCTACAGAACACACTTTACAATGGTTATGTGCTGCAATCTGTTAATAATGAATTGAAACAATACCAAGGTACTAATTGAACACTATTATTTGGTTGAAATGTTCGTTTTGGGGAAATTCAGACCCTTTTTTGGACCGTCCCTAAAAAGAGACGCTAGGCATTAATGGGTTAAGTTGACTATTCAGAATATATGAAGGGGCAATTGGATAAAGGTGATATGTGACAATTTTGGAAAAACGTACCATAGATGCTATGTTTACCATATACCATAGATGGAGGTGAAAAGGTAATATTTTTTTTTTTTTTTTGAAAGCTTTTTCTAGAAATTTAAAAATTGTCACATATCACCTTTATTCACTTGCCCCTTTCATTGTGTTTTTGAGTTAGCACAATTGAACACACAAATTTGAATTTGTAAATCGGCGAAATTCAAATGTCACATATCACCTTTTTCCACTTGCCCCTTCATATATATAACTAACTTTCCTTGTAGTTATGGAAGATTAAAAACGATTCTTACGACATGTTTTAGTTTCAACGTCAATGACTGTTACTTGAACTTGAATATCTCAATACACGATCCCTTAGAATTTCTTGGAAAAATGTTTTTTAGCTCTTTCACCACAACAAAGCCTAAGCTGGGATCGCAATTGGAAGGAACAGCAAAAAAAAAAGTTTACTTATTTTCGTCTTATGTTTTACAATATTTCTGTCCTAATATTATTGTTTTAATATTTTGGGCGTATTATTCATGAATTATTCGAGCTTTGAAAAAAAGACAGGTTTCTTTAATGAAAGCTAGAATATGTCAGTAACTTCAATTAATAAACACAACTTTTAACTGTAATTAGCAACAAATATGAAAAAAAAATATGTTTATCTAATAAAGCTATAATATGAAGCTAATGATTATCCGGTTATTCTGTGCTTAATTTTCAAAGTAATTTCCTAAATTTATAGATCAACATTGACTATAATAACTTACATAAATATATTGATTACATAATACATAAAAATATTTACATATTACTGCGGTATACTTTCCTAAATACATAAAACATGTAATATATATTATTAAAAATATTAGATTAGTTAAAATACATTCATCATATTAAATTAGCTAAAATTACATTAAACAAAGAGTTTATCAAAAAGTTGTATTAGGTAGTTTCTTCTGTGTATCCTTTGTTTTAATTAGATATTCATAATAAAAATATTAACAATAAAAACTCTTCCTGCTTTTTGCAGCCAAATCTCTAAAGAAATAAATAAAAAAAGTAGGTATAAAAGTTTAATTTCTATTAAACTTTATTATTCGATTATTTCCAAACTATAAGATGATAATAGTAGAAAAAAATGATCGAAAATTTAAGCTACTTGTTTCCCAAGTGTTTTCATTTTATATAAAAGTTTTATCAGTTCTTGAAATTAGGACGGACGTGGTCAAAATAAATGTGCTCATGATAATACACAAAGCTCTCATTTAAAAAGTCATTCTTTGTATCATTGTTTCTATTTCGGTTCTTTTCTAGGGGAGTGATAAATGACGCAATTACTTCCGTCGCTGAAGCTAATGATTATCCGGGTATTCTGGACTTAGAGCTTCTAAAGTAATTTCCTAAATCTATAGATCAG
Organism: Uloborus plumipes; assembly: GCA_038373865.1. NCBI lineage: Eukaryota > Metazoa > Arthropoda > Arachnida > Araneae > Uloboridae > Uloborus > Uloborus plumipes. The sequence goes on from JAXGGA010000870.1 coordinate 112,654, forward strand.
CGCTGACTGTAATACTTACATGAAATTTTCTATAATGTATTTTAAATTGATTTCGATAAATTGTTGCAGTTTATTCTGGAAAACAATCAAGAAATGTATAATGGATGATTGCTGGAAATTAAATTGTTGGTATTAGAAATGTATTTCAATTTTCCTTAATATATAGGTTAATAATTTTAAAAATATTTTCCTATTTAAACCACTGTTACATACTTTCAATAAGATAAATTGGAATCCTTTAAATTTTCCAAAATCATCGATGTTTTGAATTTTAAATCTGTGCCTGTCATATCGAAATTGAAAATGTAGTTAAGCGGAGCAAAACTTATCACAGTGTTACAATAAAATATAACTGCCTTGAAATACGGAGTGCAAAATATTATACAAAAAAGAATGATAATAATTAACTAAATTTTTAAAAACATACAAATAAAACGCTTTGAAATTTTGACACTTTGAATTCAGATATTATTTTCGCAATGACGAATTGCAATAGGTGTGTGTGTGTTTGTTTGTGGGTGAGGGTGTAGCCTGTCATGTGTGTGTGGTGGCGTGTGTGTTTGGGTTTAGGCAACGTTGGTATGTGTGTGTTGGCCTGAATATCTGGATTTAAGCGGTCATGTGTGTGTCTAGATATAGGCAATCACGTGCGAGTGATATGTGTGTTTGTAAGTGTAGGCTTGAGTATATGAGTGTGGACGTGAGTGTGTGTGTGTGTGTGTGTGTGTGTGTGTGTACGCGTGTAGGACATGGTAGCATCAACACCAGGAGGAGCAGATGCCAAAGACCAGAGACGTCTTGCACTAGGAGCAGGTGGATGGGTAGAGTGGCCAACCTGAAAACGAAACCACAACTGCAAGTTGGATCGAATATGGACATAAATAGCTCAAGAAGTACAAACTACATTTCTTTAACGTAAAGGTGTTACGAAATGTGTCAATTAATCTCAGTTCCATCATAAACAAATTACTTTTTAACTATCCTTTCCACGAAACCACACGAATAGTGTAATAATGAAAAAAACTTAAACGGGTACTAATCGAAAGAGCATATTGAGATACATTTTTAACGCAAAAATCATGTGCTCTCGTACCCTCACTAACGAGACATAAATTTTTAAAATCTTCCTAGATTAAAAAAATAAAGAGCCGAATTTAAAGACTTGGAGCAAAAATGATCACGATATTTCACTGTCTGCACATGTGCAGGACATTTATCTGCAAATCACGTGAAAGATATCTGCCAGTACTCTTTGAAACTCGCTAAATTAGGCGATGTTTTTTTTTTTTTTTTTTTTTTTTTTTTTTTTTTTTTTTTTTTAAGATTTTGAAAAATTTGAGGATTGCATTGAAATACTACAATATCACGAGGGCAAAAAATGCGTGTATCTAAAAACACTATTTATAATGGTCTTTCAATTGCTACTCATTATGAAAATTATTATGTTTTCCTGATTAGCCTGTATTCTTAAGAAATTAAAACTGTGTTAAAATCTATTTTTTAACTTTATAATATATTTTTATTTTTGTCTAACATTTCGCTGTTTTGCTTTCCTGTTACGCATATTATTCCAGATTTAACTGATATTTTGACAGTTCTTGCCACATAGATCTTTGCACTATAGATATAACACAAGACCCATCATATATGGCCCATATTCTAACCAGAAAATATGTGATAATGCAATAATGAAAACAAGAACTAAGATTTAATTAAAAATTTAAAAAACCCGACCCTGATTGTCAACCTCCTATTAAAACGTACTTTGCTGGTCAGGAAGTATTTTAAATTTATAGATGTGTAATTGTTTGTGAGAGGACATGGTACACGCGGAAGAGGAAAGATAATCCTTACTAGTAAAATATGCAAGTAGCAAAAGCAGAATAAGGAGGAAAAATTGAAAATCTTTATACTAAAATCAATTAAAAGTATTTTAATTGTTAACAAATAGTGACTGTCAACATACAAATATTTCAAATCATTGAGTTTTCTTTCCTTGTCAGCCAACAGTGACATCGGTTTCCAAGCTGCAAACACATTCTATCTGACGCAGATTTCTTTATTTTTATTTTGGTATATATTAGTACAATTATTTTAAATTTTCAAGTATATTTTCACGGAATAGCCCACGAGGTTTAAAAAAAATGATTTAATTTAATCATTAGATATCAAGAACAAAAACTAAATACTAACGTTGAAAACAACAAAACTCACATAGGAGTAATTATATCACTAAGAAGACTTGAAAATCTCATACAGCCAAATGCATTTACTTCTTAGCGGAAAGCTTTTAAGGGAGATCAGTATGTCCGACTTCAAGCATGAAGCGGAGTAGGTTTACTTTCTCGATACAATAAGATCCAGAAATTCAACTGCCAAGCCAAAGAATGGAAGAAAAACGATTTTCCTTTCACAGGAAACAATCCGAAAGTGTTGTTGCCAAATACCAAAGGAAATATCTTTACTTTGGTTGAATTTCTTCTTTGCATGAAAGCATAGAAACCCTCGAGAGGGATGTTTAAGCAAGATAGGGAAGTTCCTTTTGCTTTAAAACAAGTGATTAGTTTTATGAAAGAATGCTAGAATTCCTTTGCATTGTTCTTAAAAGTGGAATGTAAGGTTACAAATTGCAAGGAACATATTGTGTAAGCACAAAACATCTGTATTAATTTCATGAAATTTATTACTGGTGCACAATAACAGAGCTTTGCCAAATATATATATCGTTATATATCTTTTCAAATTTCTTAATAATAGCAGATTTTTATGCATCATTTATGCATGAAAAGAACGCTAGAAACCAATACTGAATGGTGTAAAGATAAAATTAAATTAATAAAATGCCAATGCCTTTTTGTTTGATAGTATTTTTTGGCTTTTTTCAGGGTTAGGAGTTTTAGGGACAGATGTTACTCATATGGCCAAATCGTCTTTCTTTGCCAAAATTGCTCACGTACAAATTAATTTTTAAATTTTCTCATGAAATTATTTCCTTCTTATTTTCTGTAATTCAATTGATGAGTGTATGAAATTTGGAGACAATTGAATCATAAATGCGGGAGATTCAAAACGATGAATCATAGGATTGTCTTATTTGGCACACTGAACTTAAAAAATTAGAAAGTTGAAAAGTAACAAAACCAAGAAAAGTAATATTGATGAACTTAGGCTGTCAGTAATCGGAATAAGACGAGTTTTTAATTCAATCGTCTAGTATAGTTAGCGTATTTAAAATCCTTATTTCCCTTTGGTTCTTAAACCTATCAATTTGTAAAATTATGTAAACGACATGATTATTGGTATTTTTAAAGTTTTGGATGGAGTCAAGTCAAGCGATTCCAATAAATTGTACAATTTCATAATCCGAAACTATTTCAGTTTTTAAAGTAACAAATGCCTTAAAAGTAAATTAAAAAACAAGATATTTAAAAAAAAAGAAACCCTCAACAATACGTTATTTCCAGTAACAAGTTTTTTGAAAGCATTTTTTTAACACTTTTTTTTTTCTGGGGTGCTTCAGCTTTTATTCGGAAAAATTGGCTCTCCATATGTGAAACAGTAACGTAAAAAATAGTTTTAAATATTCTTAAGCTATATAGATGAATAAAAAGTGTCAATAGTATTTGTTAAAATGAATTTCATAAGCCATGAAATGTATGTACATAAACTAGAAATAAGAATTGGTTAGAATTTAACTGAATATAGATTTCTTCAGGCTACATAATAATGTCCTACACGTCTTTAAAATTGTTGCACATGAAGGAACACGATATTTTATCAGCTTCGTTTCTTTGTCAAAAAGAATATTCTTCAATATGAAATCCGCTTGTTGCGTTATTTTTAAAGCTACTAAGCTTGTACGACAAAAAAATGTGGATATGAAATTCTTTAGGTTAAAGTAATTCTAGTTTATCTCTCTTAAACTTATATAAAAATCAAAGAATATACATTTATGTTTCTGTAGAAACATATTTTTTTTCTCAAATGCAAGTTTAAAATATGTTTCAAAAACCATTTGTTTTTAAAGTATTATGTTTTTATGAACGTGAAAAATTTTTTGGTTTTGGAATCAAGAAGTGTTGCACGATTTTTTTCTGAAATTATAAATGCTGAGCAAACACAAGAGAAAAAAAGATTTTTACTTGACATCTAACATTTTTTTTCATTGTTTTTGATATTTAAAATCTTTTTGTAAAAAAAAGAATGGTACTTAAATTTATCATCAGTTTACTCCACATTTGTTGAGTCAAGACTAGAGAACAAATTGAATGAGGTAGAAGCGCAGATTTAAAAAGGCTGGATTTTTTTCAGACCAACAATTAAGACATACCGACTTATTCCATCTTGCAAGAGTATTAGACTAGAGCTATGGAAAAATACTGGTTTTATTGTGGTACGACAGTATACATTTGTATTAATGGTCTGACCCATCTGGAGGAACCCATAGTAGACCAAGGTCTTGGCAATTCATCAAGCAGAGACGAAAATCTACCGTGGTTGGAGTCTTAGTTTGAAGACATGTTTCACGGATTCCCTTTATGCTCGTCACTGTGAATTGGGCTTGCGATTGTCGTAAAATACTACTTTATATAGTGCGCGAATAAGTCGCTAAACTGGCGTTTCTGTAGTGATTTGCACGACTCCCAACGCTGTTGAAATTGTGCCTCCCTTAGTCGCTGTGATACCCCAGTTTCAAATCTTTCACCATGTCCAGTGCCGTCAAATGTCGGGAGTTTGTTTGTGGTGCTACTGAAGGTTTGCCTTTTAGTTGCAATACCTTTGACATTGGTTGGGTCTCGACTTTCATGCTATAAACTATCCACATCATACCGCATATGACAACCGGCTCCAGGTTAATTTTTAATATCCAGATATCAGCTACAAAACTTGTTAAGTAATCTATGGGCTGTCATTGATTTGTCACGCCCATACCTCTTGCTTTGTTGACGTTGGTTATTTCTGCAGCTGCAAAATGCCCAACATGGAATTCATGCAGAATCCGGCGTTTCACGTCCCGTTGTTCCATGGCGGCTTTAAATTTATGCAGGGAGCCGAACATCTATTAAAAAAATGAGGTCTGTCCCACTTCACGTTGTAGGGATGTTGGTTGGTTTATCACTATTGCTCCGTTCAAATGATCTACTATTAAGGTTGCCTGTATCGTTTGAGGCTAATAATTATGGAACGGCCTAATAAATGCAGAATTTTATTACACTGCGATGCAAAAATTTAGACAAAATGCAAATATGTGAATAAAAAGAAAACTATTCAACGAAATGTTTTCAAATTTGTACTGCAGGTACACAATATGGTCCCAAATACGTGTCTGGAGTTCTTAAAACTATAATTGGAATCAAATTTTGGATATTACAAAAGACATTTTTTTACAGTGTTGCAAAAGTTTAGACAATAGTCAGATTTTATTCAAATATCCCTTGAAATGTGATAGGTGGAGGAAATGCGGGACTTTAGTATTCATTTATAAAGTGCAGAGATTGCTTAATAAATAATCAAAATCTCAAAAGCTCTGTAGTTCTTCTGTAAAGAAGATGAGAAAGTTTGGAAGCCGAAATTTGAAAATGAACCTACTTTATTATTTTTTTGTCTTTTAAATCGGCTCTAATATAGTAGTACATTGTTTTTTCCTTTGTGAAGAGCAAATTCAGACATGCGTATCGATCAAAAAGTCCAAGGAAAATTCAATTTCTTAAGGATGAAGGAGTTGAAAAAAACGGTTCAGACTGACGATTTGCCCCTTAATCCTACAAAACTTCTACTTGGGTCAAAAACAGCACGTGACAGCATAAGTATATGAACAACTGAATCGGGATGCATAAAAAAAAACAAAGAATTGTGCCTGAGCCTTTTCGGACAGAGTGTCCCAAATAAGCCAGATTTTAATGTTAAAATTCAGCATAGGTATTATCGTCACTAAAAAATGAATGGTACTTTCTTAGATAAAAACTGTTAAAATTAGAATAGCCTAGATGGGGGGGGGGATCACAGCATATGATCATTGGATATTTCGCGGGACTTGAGAAATATCCAATGATCATATGCTGTGCTGCTTTTACCAATAAAATCTGGCTTATTTGGGACACTCTGTTCGAAAAGGCTCAAGCACAATTCTTTGTTTTTTTTATGCATTTCGATTCAGTTATTTATTTACTTATGCTGTCAAGTGCTGTTTTTGACCCAAGTTGAAGTTTTGTAGAATTAAGGGGCAAATTGTCAGTTCGAGCCGCTTTTTCAATTCCTTCATCTTTAAAAAATAGTCCAGTCATGGTTTACTGGATCTCAAAAATTCTCACTATTCTTTATTTTTACAAGGAACTGGTGTAAACCTCATGTTGGACGTAGCTGGGAAATAAACAGTAAAGTTTTGAAATGCTCATAGCTTTTAACATGGCGTGCAAAAACATTATGAAAGCAAATCTGGAGCTCAATTTAAACAAAATTCTAACTGACACGGAGTATTAAACTTGATAATTTGAAGAAATGAATTAATGAAATCTCACTTTTGTGTGCAATATTTTACGAGCGTTTTTCAGTTTAAGTATAATCTACTGAAACTGCAATCATTTTGTTCTGTAAATATTTAGGCCACCTCGTCTGGTGGTCAGAGAAGTCTGACTCGAATGGTGGGTCCCGGGCTCGAATCTCGGCTCGGGCAAGGATGCACTTTCTCTCTCCTCTGTCCTTGTCCTTTGTCTGTGTGAATGTATGCTGTGAATGTCTGACTGCCTTATAAACAGGTCGTATGGCATGTGCGTTGAGCAAAATGTGGGCTTCCACCTTAATGGTGGTAGTAGAACAATGGCGGATACAAGGGAGGGGCGATGGGGGCGATCGACCCTCCCTTGAGGGACTCTTCTCCAGCAGTTATTAGATTTTGAAGTTTAAAAAAGGCAATTTTAGTTGATCTTTGATGCTATTAAGGGAAAGGGTGCGGCGATTCGGTGCTCTGATCTGGAAATTTTTCGAAATGGAAAAGCAAAACATTTGTAATCAACATGTGTTTACTTGGATGCATGGCGAAAAAATGGGCAAGTAAGGAAAAAAAATCGCCCCTCCCTTGGAACATTTCTGGCTCCGCCCTTGTAGTAGAAACAGAAACTGTAACAAATCTGCCCTCAATCCTAGTAGATACATCTACTCGGGTTGGGATACCCGAGTGATATAACAGCAACAGTATTGAGTAACATAATTAGCCGTACAACTTCCGTAAGTGCATTTTCCAAAAGACCTCATCCAAGAAAATTGAAGTTGTATGAAATCATTATAATTTTAATACGTAATAGTAAATCATTCATACAATGTTTTGCAGTTTGCAATTGAATTGCATACAAAGCACAAGTAAACCAATTGAAATTAAAAAAAAACAAGAACATAGTCTTCTTCAAAAGATCAAATCCATTCCATTTCAAGTCTTCATTGATATGTTTATTTCGCAGTAATAAGCGAGACGTAATTAGAAAATGAATGAGAAGATTCATTAATTTTAATTAATTTTCAGGCAACGTTATTTGAGTCATCTATATTCTTAAATACATTCTACATTTTAATCTCATTACTGCAAAAGCATTGCGAAGAATTTTACCTGGCATTGCAATTCTATTTTCTTCTGTTAAGCTTTTTATAATGACCTGCAAAAGCTCTATGTTTAATTTAAAGATTCTGTTTATGTTATTTCATAGTGTAGAGACTAAACAGTTTAGGGCAATTCCATGTCAGATCAATCAATTACATGACGTTACCATTTCTGATTTAATAAAATTTGGCGCAAGAAACATTTATGACAAGATAAGTAATCCTGCCAATTTTTAGATTTTTATTTTAAAAAATGTACAAAATGCAGAGCTGTAAAAACACGCAAAAAGTGAGAAAAAAAAAACAAAAACTGCTTGCATGCGAATGACTGTTATTTCGCTCGTAGTCATAGTAGAATAAAAATTCAAAAACCATCGTAAAGCTAAAAAAAGGAGCTTTAAATTGATATATGACTTTCTTACAACAGGTTTGAGTTTCAACGTGATTCACCTTTTTGGAACATTTCTTTAATGCAGAAAATACAAAAAGATTATAAAATTACGAATATACTTACGGGGAAAGCTCTTACAAGAAAACAATTCTGGAAATATTATCAATATCTGCACACATTTCTCTCTTCCCATGCAACGATACTCCTCGACAAAATTTGTCCCCTAACTTGACTCTTACTAATACTTCGCGAACAAGGATCCCCTAAGATATAATTTGACTTTCCGGATCGAACATTATTTCCTTGTGATGCAAAATCCCATTAAGAGGAATAAAGATAAAGACTGATTTCTGTCATCACTCAGACTGATGATCCTCGAGCGCGTCTTCTTCTTTCAATTGAAGCATCTTTCATCAGTAATGAACCTTCCGAGGAGGGAGAAATGCCGTTTCTTCTCCTTATCTTGGAAGCGAAGCAGTAAAAATACGACTTTTTCTGAGATAGATTCAAGTAACTGAATGCCCAGCAATACATTACTGTTCAAATCATTATTGAAAAATATGTCGCCACGAATGGTTCTATCGTTGGATTGATCTCCATTCTTTGTCATCAGATTTAAGTTTTTTTTTTTTTTATTTAATTCTATTTCAATACATTTTTTTTTTTGAATATGTGTTGTGCTTACTTACAAAATACAAGTTTTTTCTCCCTCTCTCTCTCTTTTTATTTTTATTTTATCTTCTTTTTGGCAGTAAAAATATCGATTAAATTTGTGAACTGCTCAGATTTTACTCGTCAAAGTTTGTTATTGATAATATGTCCAATAATTTCAAGTTAATTTTTAAAAAAAAATGTTAAACTGCTCCCCCTCCCTTTTTTTTTAAGACATCGAATTCTTAACATTAGCAACAAAAAATTTGTCTTTATTTCCTTTTTAGCCTACCTTCCCGAAATCAAAAAAATATCGCCAAATCCAAAAAAAAAAAAAATCAAAAAGAAATAAAAAAAGAAAAATGAATATTGAAAAGTCAAAAATTGGAAAGTAGGGTATTGAGATGGGGAATTTGTGTGTCGATCTGTTTGTCTGTTTGTCCCCCCCCCCCCCCCCCCAATAACTTTGGAATGGACATTCCGATTTGAACAAACTTTTTTTTGCTGGAAAGATCTCGGCGAGTACAGCTCATTCCCATATTTGATTTTTCGATTTGAACAATTTTTGGTTCAACTTTGAACCGTTCAAACAACCTGTCCCGCGATGCTAACTTTTTAATGAACAGTCCGATTTGAACAAACTTTTTTTTTTTTTTTTGTTGGAAAGATCTTTTCACGGATACTTCATCCCAGTACTTACATTTTCGATTTGAACAATTGTTCGTTCAACATTGAACCGTTTAAACAAGCCCCTAATAACTTTTGAGTGAACAGTGGGACAAACTTTTTTTTTGTTCGAATTATCTCAGCAAGGATACTTCATTACCATATTTAAATTTTGAACATTTTTCGTTCAACATTGAACCGTTCAAGCAACCTTTCCCCACCTAATAACATTTAAGTGAAACGTCCGAATGGAATAAAATTTTTTTGTTTGAAAGATCTCGTAGAGGCTCATTCCCATATTTCGCTTTTTGATTTGAACCATTTTTCGTTCAATATTGAAACGTTCAGAAAAAAAAAAAAAAATAACATTAGCGCCTACGGGGAATTTAAGTTGAATGTTGATCCTGAACTTAAAGTCGGATTTCCTTCAAACTAACTTTGTAAGAAAATGGTTTTGATAAATAATGTTTGTAAAGTACTTTTCTGAATAATCTTCTGGGAGGACTGATTCCGACTCCGACTCCGCAAACATGGCGGAAATGCAGGCTCAGAAAAAAAAAATGACTGACTGTGCAGACGATTTTTTGTTTATTTATTCATTTGGTTTTTTTTTAATTTATTCATTTGTTTTATTTTATTTATTATTGTTATTTTTTTTTCTTGGCAGACGATTTTTTTTTGTAACAAAATTTTTTCATTCACGAGGGCATTTTATTCTTTATTTATTTTTAACAACTGGCAACGGATTAAAAGTTAAATTCGAGACATTTCATTAACGGCCGAGTTTTTTTTTCTTTCTTTGATAAAATATGTTTTGATGCTCTTTGTACCTTTATTTATTTATTTATTATTGCTATTTTTTTTTAAACGATTGAGGATTTTTTCTACGGAAGTAGTGTAACAGTTACATTCTTTATAAGGCACGACAAAAATTTATTTATTCGTTTATTTACTTTTTACGTGTCTATTTCATCTGATCAGAGGGGCATATTTTGCGTTTAGAAATCGGCTTTAAGTGCTAAAAAGGTATGTTTGACATAATTTTTAGTCTCAGATAATCAAGAGAATAATGATCAGATGCTAGAATGCCGATGTCGATGTGCGGGAAAGTAGGCTCGTTTATTCTTGACAGAACTTGTTCACAACTTTATTGATGTAACTCTTTAGTTTAGCTTCTTTAGCTCCTTATCTTGGTAATGAAGAAGTAAAAATACGACTTTTTCTGACATATAGATTCAAGTAACTGAATGCCCAGCAATACATTACTATTCAAATCATTATTGAAAGATATGTCGCCAAGAATGGTTCTGCAATATGATTGAGATGAATTTTCTTCCGTTAGATTAAGGTTTTTGAAAAAATCTATATTAATGTTTTTTTCTTTGAATGTTTGTTTTGCTTATTTACAAACGATGTTTTTACCTCCCTTCTTCTTCTCTCCCTCTCTCTTTTGTTTATTTATTTATTTTTTGTCCAAAAAATGTCGATATAGTTGCTGAACTGCTTGAAGTTTACCCGTAAAAGTTTGTTATTAATAATATGTCCTGTAATTTCAAGTTAATTATAAAAAAATCGTTAAACTGCTTTCCACTCCCCCCTTTTTTTTTCTTCGTTATTGAGACATCGGGTTCTTAACATTAGCAACAAAAAGTGAATTTATTTCCTTTTTCCAAACTTTATTTATGTAACTCTTTAATTTAGCTTTATTTAGTTCTTTATCATGAAAAGTAGTAAAAATACGACATTTCTGACATAGATTTAAGTAACTGAATGCTCAGTAATACATTACTGTTTAAATCATAATTGAAAAATATGTCAGCAAGAATGGGTCTACATTAGGGTTGAGCTCCATTCCCTGTCACCAGGTTAAGTTTTTTTTCTTCTTTCAATCTATTTTAATACCATGATACACATTTTTTTTCTTTGAATGTGTGTTGTGCTTGTTTACAAATGACAAGTTTTTTTTCCCTCCTTCTCTCTCTCTCTCTCTCTCTCTTTTTTTGTTTCATTTCATTTTATTTATGGCAGTAAAAATATCGATTGAATTTGCTGAACTGTTCGGATTTTACTCGTCAAAATTTGTTATTGATTATGCGTCCTGAAATTTCAAGTTAATTACAAAAAAAAAGTTAAACTACTTGTTTACACCTTTTTCTTCGGTATTGAGACATCGGATTTTTAACATTAGCAACCAAAAATTTAGCTTTATTTCCTGTTTCAAAACTTTATTGATGTAATTTTTTAATTTAGATTTTTTAGCTCTTTATCCTGGTAGCAATGTAGTAAAAATAAGACTTTTCTGACATAGATTCAAGTAACTAAATGCCCAGCAATACATTACTGTTGAAATCATTATTGTAAAATATGTCGGCAAGAATAGTTCTACAGTAAGATTGAGGTGAATTTTCTTTCATCTGTTTTTTTTTTTTTGTAAATTTTTTTCAATATATTTTTCTTTCCATTTGAATATGTGCTTTGCTTATTCACAAATAATAGATTTTTTTTCTTTTTTTATCACTCCCTCCCTCTCTTCCTTTTTTTCTGTTTTTTTTTTTTTTTTGGCCGTTAAAATGTCGATAAAGTTGCTGAGGTGCTCGGAGTTTTCTCGTCAAAGTTTATTATTGATCATACGTCCTGTAATTTCAAGTTAAATCTATAAGCTGGTTTATTTTATTTTTTCTTTGTTATTGAGGCATCAGATTCCTAACATTAGTAACACAAGTTTTGCTTTATTTAATTTTTTAAAACTTTATTGATGTAACTCTTTAATTTAGCTTTTTTTATTCTATAAATTTATTTATGTAATTTATTTATTTTATTTATAATGTTTCATTTTATTTATTTGTTCTATATATTTATTTATTTCTTTTGAAAAGACTGTAAATTTCAATATTCCGCTTCAGAGCTAATGATCTTTAAAAGAAAAAAAGAATTTTAAAAAACTGCGAGGAACCTTGCTAAAAAGGATTGAGATTTTTTTTGTCAATCCTATATGTCACTACATTTACAAATGCAACGAAGTTTTTCAAACCGTATATCTTATTTAATTTAATAAAAGTAACCAATGAATTCATCTCCCCTTTCCTTTTATATACTATTCAGGGCAACTCACTTTAAACGTTACATCAAAAAATCAACATACAACACAATTATTGAACTCTTTTAAGTACGATTACAAAATAGCAAGAAAATGCGCATCGAGTTCAAAATTGAAAATGTTCGTTAGTTTATTGCGTAAAATTGAACTGGGCTCATATATTTATTTTGTGGTGCTGCAATTATTTCAGCTTCTCAAAGAAAAGCAACAATGTGGAAGATGAAACGTATTTTCACCTTATCTTTCGCACAATAAAAGCGCAGATTGCTCTGCATTAATGCATTTCCTTTGTACTGCCAATTTACTTTTACTCCTCTCATAAAAGTGACTTTCAGCGTAAACCATCTTTTTATTTCTCCCAAAAGAAAAAGCAAAAGATGCAATCATAAAATTTTCTACGTGAAAATATGATACTTTTTGTAGGAAATGGCCTCATACGATCAACAAAACGTGTCAAATGTTTTATATATTTTTCGAAAGTACATAAATTTGCTGTGCTACAAGAAATACATAAACTGGACAAGAATTAAATTACATTCAATGAAGATAGATAACAATAAAAACTTGAAATATTTCTGTACAGACATTATTAGGCTTTACTACTTCTATATCATATTCAAACCACTTTGAAGCTGATGAAATAAGTTTCTACAGCGGGACTGGTAAACTGTAGAGAATTGCCGCGACATTGGAAAAATTCAAATGAGTCATTTGAGTCAAATGAGTCATCCCAACGACATCTCTGCCCAGACCATGAAACTTCCAGCTCGAAATATGGTGATGTTCGACAATGTTCTGGGGCTGATTGGGTGTTCCTTACTCTATCCAGACCCTTTCAGGCTTGTCATCGGGTTGCAGCACAAATCTCGACCCATCTGTAAACATAACTTTGTCCCAATCAGACACAGTCCAACTCACATGTTGGCTGCACCACTTTAATCATACCCCTCTAGATTAGACGCAGAAAGGAACACAAACCCGTGTTACCCGGGCATACAGGTCATTCATGTGTAGTCTTCGGCACACAGTAGTGGAAGATATTGTCTTACTAATTGCCGCTGCAACCATAGATGTCATGCGGGTGGAGATCGCTCTTCGGTTCCACTTGGCTACAACAGCAATATAAAGATCTTCCGAGGGGTTAGTAACGCTTGGGAGACCTGTCACAGGTCTTCGGATAACTGTTTGGCTCATTAGGAACTGTTTCCATAAGCGTGAAGTGACGGAATGAGGACAGCCAAAAAAAGGGCAACGTCTCTGATTGATTGTCCTCCTTCAATACGTCAGAAAATCGCGCCACAGCTCAGAATCTTCCATTCATCGTCTGGAAGCCATACGAACACGTCTGTGTTGAAAACAAATCGTGGAAAAGTTCTAAACACCTTTTATCAGCACTTACATGTAACTCCTGTAACCCTTCACTATGCTTCCTTCTTATACGAATGCCTCTTTTGCATATTTTTCGACACGAAGCTCTGAATTTTCCACAAATTACAAAAGTAAGGACATATTGTTTGTTTTCTAAATAATTTTAGAAAAAAGTCAGTTGGCAGTTTCATGTATGTCCAAATATTACGATCTGGATAATGCTATTTTTCGAAAACTAAATAGAATGTGTATACGTTTTAAACGTATTTATCTATCATTAAAATCAATTATTGATTGCTGGAAGGTTTTTTTTTTTCAAGTTTTATGCAGTATCTTTAGAAGAAAATCTCTTTTTTTAAACACTAGTCTCCGCAGGGCCTTAATGGAACAGGGTTGCCAAATAGAACTGTGGTGACGCTGGGAAGGGGGGGACCAAAAGATATGAAGTTTCACAACCTGAAGTTTTATATTAAACTCTTTTTTTCTCACAATTATTCAAGAAAATGAATTATGCAAATATTATAGATATTAGTATTTTTTTCATAGTCTCTCTCTTTGTCTCAAAGAAAAGAGAGAGGGTGGAAAAAACGAGAGTTAGAAGAAGCTGATAGTTTTCCGAGCGCATTTAAAGTTCTTGCAATTATTTCCGTTTACATAATTTTCTCCTTTTATTTAAAAAAAGAAAGACAGAGAAGAAAAAGAACAAACTGCAACACTAAAAAAAATCATCAGTTAGTAAAGCTGTCTTACAAGAATCCCAGTATTCTCTTTTTTTTTCTCCCTAGAAGACTTGATATTTAGTGTTCGGCTCCCAGGGGCTAAGATCCTTATTCTTTTCTTAAAAAACCTACGCTGTTGTTGTCTAACCGCCAATATCATTTAATTCCATATTGCTTTTTCTTTGTGTTTTTGAAATAATTGGACTATTTTTCTAGTTATTGTTCGTATTTTAAATTTTTTGTATAAGGTGTTAACATAAATTTTCGTTTTCTGCTAAACAAAGAAGAAAAAAAATATCCAGGTACTTTTGCATTTCAAGCGAACTACTTTCATTTAAACCTATGAAATTGGAAGGTAATTTTAAAATCTTTGATCTATAACTACTCAAAAGATCTTGTTTTATATTGACAAAACAAAATTAATTGTCTTAAATTTGCGCGAATTTGAAATCAAAATTTTAAGAAGGAAAGAAGAAAAAGAAGAAAAATAAATAAAGTATATACAGAAAATAACAACGTTACAATGCACAAATGAGCAGGGATACTGCAGACACGTGTTTCGGCGTTACAAGGAACGCCTTTATCAATGCAAAAAAGTTGTGAGCTTATGGATGCACAGACATCCGACAAAAGCAACGGAAACAGAAGCGAAGAGCTTAAAAAGCAAACATAGCGGATTACGTGAACACCAATAAAAAAATTCGAAGCCAGAAAAGATCCAATGGGAAAATAAAGAATGAACCGAAGCTTTCTACCAGGTACGAAATGGAAAGAAAGAATTCGATTGGCGACACGATAAGCCAAAAGGCTAACATAATAAAAAAAAAAAAAAAAAAAAAAAAAAAAAAAAAAAAAACACCAGGTTAAACTGTTAACCGCAAGAACAAAAAAGAGCAGAATGAAAGAAAGCGAATCGGTAAATGAAAAAACAAAAAAAAAAGAAAAATAAAGACAAGTAGAAAATGGAAAATGCCAGCAAAATCAGGAATAAATTAGAAAGGTAAAAGGCAAAATTAAACAAAAGGACGCCAAACAGCAGAAAAATAAGGAATAGCATTGAGATCGTTAACTAAGTCAGAACTGTTTTTCAAAATATGGAAGGATTCCCAAAAATCAAGATCTGATGGGTTGGGGCATTTTTGGACAATTTGAAAAGAATTAAAATCGAAAGAATGATTTATCCGTTTATCGCAAACCTTTTGCTGTCTCGTTACCTCCTCATCGACTTTCATCTCACCCTCCTAGTCAAAAATATGCTGCATTTAATTCTTTTGTTCAGCGTGCTATTAATCTTTGTTCTTCACCGGAACTTCTTAAAGCAGAACTCAACTATCTTAAAGCTGTGGCTCTTGATAGAAACTATCCTCATACTTTGATTGATTCCATTTTTAAAAAACTTTCTAACAAATCCGAAACAACTTTTGTTAAGAGAACTTTCATTAGAAAGAATTTGGTTGTTTTACCATTCTTTCCCTCTGTGAGTTATCAGGTTGCTAAGATTCTCAAACGTTTCAATTTCCAGGTGGTATTCTCCCCTACGAATAAACTATGTTTCTCTTCCCTTAAAGATCCCATTCATCCTCTTAATAGTTGTGGTATTTATAAAATTAATTGCAATTGCAATCTCTCTTATATCGGACAAACGCGACGTGCTTTGAAATTCCGCTTAAAGGAACATCAGAATTATGTGAAAAAGCAACAATTGAATAAGTCTAGTATTGCGCAACATTGTTGGGAAAAGAATCATTCTTTCGATTTTAATTCTTTTCAAATTGTCCAAAAATGCCCCAACCCATCAGATCTTGATTTTTGGGAATCCTTCCATATTTTGAAAAACAGTTCTGACTTACAACGATCTCAATGCTATTCCTTATTTTTCTGCTGTTTGGCGTCCTTTTGTTTAATTTTGCCTTTTACCTTTCTAATTTATTCCTGATTTTGCTGGCATTTTCCATTTTCTACTTGTCTTTATTTTTCTTTTTTTTTTGTTTTTTCATTTACCGATTCGCTTTCTTTCATTCTGCTCTTTTTTGTTCTTGCGGTTAACAGTTTAACCTGGTGTTTTTTTTTTTTTTTTTTTTTTTATTATTATTATGTTAGCCTTTTGGCTTATCGTGTCGCCAATCGAACTCTTTCTTTCCATTTCGTACCTGGTAGAAAGCTTCGGTTCATTCTTTATTTTCCCATTGGATCTTTTTTGGCTTCGAATTTTTTTATTGGTGTTCACGTAATCCGCTATGTTTGCTTTTTAAGCTCTTCGCTTCTGTTTCCGTTGCTTTTGTCGGATGTCTGTGCATCCATAAGCTCACAACTTTTTTGCATTGATAAAGGCGTTCCTTGTAACGCCGAAACACGTGTCTGCAGTATCCCTGCTCATTTGTGCATTGTAACGTTGTTATTTTCTGTACATCTTTAGCTCAAAGGTATTTGTAAACTTTAAATAAAGTATAACCAGTAGATCTTCCTGGTGGCAGATTTTTTTAACCAGTGAGCATTGTCATTTCTATTTTCTGAGTGGTATGTGGCTACCTTGTCTAGTAGTCAGAGAAGTCCCGGGTTCGAATCCCGGCTCAGGCATGGATGCACTTTTTATATCCTGTCCTTGTTTTTCCTGCATCAAAAAGTCATTTGAATTGTTGAGATGTTTCACCGGCGCTTTGCGCATTTGAAGCAATGAGGAAAGTTTCAGCAAACTACTCGCCGTCAAGGCGGCTCGCTAGGAGAGGTGCTTTCGCGCCTTTCCTGTTTTCCTGCATCAAAAATATGGGAATTAAAACGGAATGAGATAGTTTTCAAGGATGCTTTAATGACGTCAGGAGGTTCGGGGCTATCCCCCTCCCCCCCCCAAAAAACGTGACATTTAAGTGCTAAAAACATTATTTTAGGCTTAACTGATGATCTGTGAACGGCGGTGGGAGGGGGCGTGCGAAGTTTCTCTTTTTACATTTTATTCACAGGAAAATGCATTTTCTTCCACGAGGTTTCAGGGTGAACAATCCAGGAAAGTAGCACTACGACTTACACGGGGGATTTTTTTTTTTTTTTTGTTCAATGGAGTGGGGGGAGGAGGGGTGCACTTACAAACGTTGTGGGGTGACGCACCTAAGTCTATGTTTGCTGCTACCCCGCTGTTATTTTTCAAAGTTCAATTTTTTTCAATAATCTGAAGAGTAGTTTGAAAATGCTCGTTTTTCATATTTTTTTTTAGTGATTACTAATATACAGGATGTTCCAAGTTAACTGTCATGACCTTTATTTCCTCAACCGTTAGAGATAAGCATACAGTTCATTTAGGAAAAAATCTCTAAATTACGAAAGGAATTTTGGGTCTATTTAATGTTTTTCAAAAACTCAAATTTTGAAAGAGTTACGAAATTTAAATCAGTATATAGAATATGAGTGGTGTTTGCGTTAGCCAGTTTCATTGAATAATTTAAGCGAAAATCCTTCTACATTCCTCTATCATCTTCTTGTTTCCTTTAATGGGTGAATTAAATTTCCACCGTCTTAGAATTGTCCATTAGATCCTAATTAGCAATATACTTCAATGACTGCTTCCATTAGAAGCAAAGCGTTATTGCCATTAGGTTGATTAAAATTGCCTCTTCTGTGCATTTGCAGTGATTAGTTATAGCATTGTGAAGGACTTGGGTCCTTAATTAGTCACATAGAAGGTAAGAAGTTTTATGACATGATGTTAGTTTTCGGTGGGATATAATAGAATAAGAATCTGTATTCTTTTGTTGTTAAATAAATTTCCACATTATTATCTAACAGAAGTGAATATTCAATCAAAAGTAATGTTGTCAGATTTACAGCTTAATCTGCAAATTTCAATCAGGCTACACCTAAATAGAGGAAAAGCAGAACTTTAGTATTGAAAATATATAATAGTAGTTTTATGACTTGGTCTTTAATTTTTCTTCTTAATTTGTATTTATCTGCTGTTTTATTTTTTTATTTAAGTGTTATTTTTCGAAATTTTAAGAAGCATAACCATTTTCAAAAATCCAGTTAATGAATTTCACTTTTATGCATTGAAAGGGCTTTAACAGCTATGAAACTTTTATAAAATAACATTATATTGCGGAATATTGTCTTCTTTTAAGTTGTGAAAATAGTGGAAACTCGAATTCATTTAAGAAATTATCATCATATAACGATATAAAATATACATACTACTTTTGAAATAGAGTAACAAGCTTTTGACAATGCTTATTATGGATCGACAATAACACATTAGGATGCTACGAAAATTTAGTTATTTTAGCAAAGCTTTTGAAAAAAAAATCTTACACGAATTTGATGTATGGTAAAATAATTAAAGTTTGAAGTTTTCATTATATTTATTAGGAAAAATATGTAGCACTTTTCAAAAAAGATAGAAAGACTTTGAAAGCAGTAATTAAGGTGCTAGAGACTTCAATGCTTAAATAAATAAAATGAAGCTTAGATAAGCAAGGTTGGTCAGCAAGCCCTTAAAGAATGCAGTAACACGAAATTGATTTCATTTCCCTAGAGGACTACAGAATCACATCAATATTAAAATCGCCAAGCTCAGTAAACAATATGCAAGACATTTCAGAAACGATGGAAACATATAAATACAAATCTACAAAATATGCTATGCAAAAAAAGGCTTTAAAATAAATTACGATATTGTAATAAATTTCGGGATTGGTTTTACTAATAAAAATTATTCTCTCTCAGTTACAGATAATTCAATAAATGCTGCTTGAAGTTAAAATGCTTATCTTAGGAGTTTTTAAATTTGGATTATAATCTCTCGATTTTAAATGTTAAATATAATCTAATAAGTTAAACCCAGGTACTGTCTCTAATCTGATATGGTTTCTCATTTAAGTAAATATAGTTGAGCAACTAGTTCTTACAACCAGTCAAATGAAGATGTGAAGGCTGATATATTTATTTGGATAATGAGAAAACCAAATGGTGGTATTTATATTTAAAAAAAAATAAGAAAAAAAAAAGCAAAAAATATCATTTAGTAACCAACTAAACGATTGCCTTGCCGTGAATTGAATAATTCTGAAAACTGTTGTTAAAAATTGGTTCTCACTTTTTGGTAAAAAATACTAACAGTTCACTTGCGTACATGACTTGAAACTTCTTGTTTTTTTGCTAAATAGAGTAGTACACTGCTCGACATTGAAAATGCAACACCAAGAAGGAGTGGTCAGAAATTGATGAAATTTGGTAAGAAGACAGAGACAGCATGGAACAATAAGTGATATTTATTTCAAAATAAATAAGCAAAATTTAGAGCGAGGACGGCGTCGGCTCAGTAAGAAGTAGGACCACTGCGGACAGCGATGCACGAAGAAACACGTCTAGGCATGGAGTCAATAAGCCTGCGGATGGTGTCCTGAGGGATGGCACTCCATTCCCTTTCAACCATTTGCCACAATTCGTCCTCTGAACGAGGCAGTGACAGGTTCTGCAAACGGCGTCCAATCACGTCCCACACATGTTCGATTGGTGACAAGTCAGGAGAGTATGGTGGCCAGGAAAGCATCTGTACACCTCGTAGAGCAAGTTGGCTGATTCGAGTACTGTGAGGCCGGGCTTTATCCTGTTGAAAAATTGCATTTGGCAGACCCGGAAGGTAGGGTATTGCCACCGGCCGCAGTACATTATCTACATATCGTTGGGCCGTCATAGTGCCCCGAATACGAACTAGAGGTGATACGGAATTGTATGCAATAGCGCCCCAAACCATTATGCCACGTTGTCGCGCTGTGGGGCGTTCCACAGTTACTGCCGGATTCGATCTTTCTCCACGTCGACGCCACACACGTATGCGATGACTATCGCTGGACAAACAGAAGCGGGATTCATCTGAGAACACTACGGTTTGCCATTCTGCCATCCACGTCGCTCTGGTCCGACACCATTCCAAACGTTGGAGTCTGTGCTGTGAGGTCAATGGCAGTCTTCTTAGCGGGCGCCGTGATTGCAGGCCACGTGCAACCAGTCGACGGGAAATGGTTCTGGTAGACACAGGAACATCCAGGGTACCTTGCACGTGCTGCAGAATCGACGTACAAGTGACTTGCGGGTCCGCCACAGCTTGTCGGTGAATCCGTCGATCCAAGCTGTCTGACGTCACTCTGGCTGCACATGCACCCCTCACTGTGGCTACATTTCCTCTTTCCAACCATCTCCGACACAGCCGATGCATAGTGCTTGCATCCATGTGGGTATCAGCTGCAATTTGACGTATGGACCAACCTCCCCTTCTCAGTCCGATCACCATACCCCTTGTAAAGTCGTCTATATGCTGGAAGTGTCTTCGTTGAGGACGGCGTGGCATTTCCTCCTATCACACGTATCCTTCGAGACAAAAACCCAATTTCTCCGATAATTAGTCTGGCAGAAAAACCAACATGAGCATAGCCCACTCTTCAACTTCATTCTCTTATATCTTACTTCACGTGCGTCGGAGAGCTGCGCATTTCATATCATTTGCATAACTCAGTGACGTGCGTCTACGTTAAAATTTGCATGAATTTCTGACCACTCCTTCTTGGTGTTGCATTTTCAATGTCGAGCAGTGTATATTTTAACCCCCTGGCGGTTCGATAGTTCCAGAATTACATGTTAAATGGACATGATAAGACATCCAAAACCGTCAGGGGGTTAAAGAAACGAACAAAAATAGTCATTTTTACTTCTCATCCACACTTAAATATTATTATGCTTACTTAAACGTTTCTAACAATTTATATTTTTCGGACTCCAATGTAGAAACTAAGAATGAAAACATTTTTTTCCTTCAAATTTAGCTACCCAGTCAGAGTAAAGCTAATATTGTCGTACCAAATTTTTTTTACTTTAGATATCTCTCCAATCATCTTTTTTTGAAAAAATCTTTATTTGAATTTGAATCCTTTCTCCTTCTAACTCAAAATTATTAAACCCGAGACCGAAATTATATACTTAAGAAAAAATTCTGTTACCTTCTTTTTGAAGTAAAAAAATATACATTTGGAGGCTTTTAATGTTCGAATATATTTTATAAAGGAGAAGAAATTGTGTTGAGTGATCATATATCTTGTAAAGATAGATTTATTTTACAGGAATAAGAAATTTATGATCCTTTTGTAATATTCGGATAAAGTTCCTTTCAAAATGATCATTATTTATCAATCTAAAAGGACAGTGCATCTAATGAATTCGGCAATATATGGATTACTTTTTTACGAAGTTCTTAAGTTGTGAAAGAATTTCTTCAAATCCTGTCGACAGTAATCACGAATGTTGAAAGACTAATCAATGGAGGTTAACGTGCCACCAAGAGAGTAATTTACATTGTCTGTCAATAATATTGTTTTAACAAGTTAGTTGCAATAATATCTTCTGCTGAGTATCAAACAACCATTGTTGTTTGCTCATTGGAGTAACGTAAATCTATGTTATGTATATCTTTTTTCTTTGTTATATATTAGAAAAAGAAAAACAATCTGCCAAATTAAAGAGCGAAAGAGATAAAAAACGAATATTAGTAACCTGAAATTGTGGCATTCAACTAGTTCACCAGCTAAAGAAAATAACTTTAAGACTTAATAACATTAAAGTAAAACTAATCCACTAAACAAATTTATCAAGTAAAATATAATAATAAATAAAAAATAAACTGACATTTCTGATTCAAATTATGTTTTCGCAATGACAAATTGCGATAGGTGACTGTGTGCATGTGTAGTAGGGTGGAGCGAAAAAAACAAAGTTTTTATTTTCGAATCGTAATAGTGCGGAAAAGTTGCGATTGGTGAAGAGTTACAAAACAAAACAAAAATTTTTGAAATCGGATAATATCTTCCGTTCCCGCAACGAGCCTGAAATTTTGAAAAAATGAAAATTTTAATGTGTTTTTAGCGATTTTTTAAAATTTTTGTTTTAATGTTTTATTTTAATGCTCTTGGACAGAAAAGCTACATTTGGTGAAGCCTTCTGAAATTTTGAAAAATATATTGAAATCGAATAATACCTTCTGATCCAGGAACAAGCCAGAAAAACCAAAAAATTATAAAACTTCAGCTTTTTTTGGGGTGATGAAAAAAAATTAAAAAAAAAAAAATGTTCCCGTTTTTTTTTCTTTTTTACCCGGTATCATTGCGTAAAGCCTTTTAAAAAGCACTATATTACTCTTAAGCATTAATTTTTTTTTTGATTTTTCAGGTATCTTCTAAACATGCAAAACTACCATTTTTTACGACAATGAAACATTTTCAAATAATCGAAAGTTATAAAATATTTTCCAAAATTTCTACAATCCACAAAAATCCACTAAATAAAACACCCACTAAAAAAAGACTAATTTTAATCACTAAACTATAAACAATTTTAATACCTAACTAATTATATACAGTTTCTTAATCCCCTATGTGCCTTCTATAATTATGTTACCTAACTTAACTGACTACCCACAGAATCCTTTAACATTAATTTAATTAGAAACTTATTTTAAAATTAAAATTTCTTTAAAATTAAACCTAGTTAGGTTAGGTAGTGTATAGAATGAGACTGCAAAATGCAATTAAATATTCAGAAACTAACATATAATGAGGTAGGTATTAAAATAGTTTATGGTTTAGGGATAAAAAAATATTGCTCATCTTATGAGTGAGTGTTTTGTTCAATGGATTTTTGTACTGAAAAAGTTAAACAAATTTAATAATTAGGTATGGGTATGAAGCTGTATGTAAATATTATGTATTATTTTTTTCTGTTTAGCTCCCAGTTGTTTTTTAATGGCGGTTTTGTTTTTAATACGCTTTTACTAGTTTCACATGTGGGTTTGTCAGTATGTATGTAACTCTGAATAAAAGATAAAATTCACGTTCTTTAAAAATATAAAAGTGATATATTTAATACTATTGTTAATACTAAAGGCTAAACTATATTACATGTTGATGTATTATAAGGTGCATGTAAACTTATAATTTGAAATGGTTTAAAGCTTTATAGTTTGATTAACTCTGAAAGCGTATTTTTTAGTTTTTTAAACTTAAATTTAATTATTTATTTTAAAATAATTTTGTGTATGAAAAATTAGAAATCAACAAAATCTAAAATTTGTTTTGTCTTCTACACTAATACATTCCTTATATTTATGGCTTTCATATGAAATGTGTTCCAAAATCATCACCGAGATGCTTTATAGTAACCTTTTAAGCACAAGTTTCTTTGCAATCGTGTTTCAAATGTTCAATTGACATGATAACATGTTTTAACATTTTTTGCATAAGGCTAATAGGGGTGTGTGGGGCAGTAGTGCCCTCTCCTTGTCAAATGCTTTCCAATTCTTAATTTTTGCTACACCTTGCCCCACTTTGCCAGAGACTGTGTTACTGTAGGCACCAAGATAACCTTAAAGCAAACTAAAAGCAACTAAAAAGCAAAAAATAATAGATAACATTTACATAAAATTTTTTACCCATACCTAATTATTAAATTTGTTTAACTTTTTCAGTACAAAAATCCATTGAACAAAACACTCACTCATAAGATGAACAATATTTTTTATACCTAAACGATAAACTATCTTAATACCTACCTCATTATATGTTAGTTTCTGAATTTTTAATTGCATTTTGCAGTCTCATTCTATACACTACCTAATCTAACTAGGTTTAATTTTAAAGAAGTTTAATTTTAAAATTAGTTTCTAATTAAATTAATGTTAAAGGATTCTGTGGGTAGTCAGTTAAGTTAGGCCACATAATCATAGAAGGCACAGACTACAAAAGGGGATTAAGAAACTGTATATAATTAGTTTGGTATTAAAATTGTTTATAGTTTAGTGATTAAAATTAGCGTTTATTTTAAGAGTGGGTGTTTTATTTAGTGGATTTTTGTACTGGATTGCAGAAATTTTGTAAAATATTTTATAACTTTCGATTATTTGAAAATGTTTCATTGTTGTAAAAAATGGTAGTTTTGCATGTTTAGAAGATACCTGAAAAATCAAGAAAAAAAATTAATGTTTAAGAGTAATATAGTGCTTTTTAAAAGGCTTTACGCAATGATACCGGGTAAAAAAGAAAAAAAAAAGAGAACATTTTTTTTAATTTTTTTTTCATCACCCCAAAAAAAGCTGAAATTTTATAATTTTTTGGTTTTTCTGGCTTGTTCTTGGATCAGAAGGTATTATTTGATTTCAATATATTTTTCAAAATTTCAGAAGGCTTCACCAAACGTAACTTTTCCGTCCAAGACCATTAAAATAAAACATTAAAACAAAAATTTTAAAAATCGCTAAAAACACATGAAAATTTTCATTTTTTCAAAATTTCAGGCTCGTTGCGGGAACGGAAGATATTATCCGATTTCAAAAATTTTTGTTTTGTTTTGTAACTCTTCACCAATCGCAACTTTTCCGCACTATTACGATTCGAAAATAAAAACTTTGTTTTTTTCGCTCCACCCTAATGTGTAGGTGTGTGTGCGTTGTGGTGTATGTGTGTGTGTGTGTAGCAGCAGGGCAGGTGCCAACTCCGTCTCGCTGCGCCACCATGTCCTGCATGGGTCCCCCTACAGGGGCCGGTGACCAGGTCCGGGTTGGAGGAGCACCGGGATGTGAGGCGTTGGCAGATTGCCAATCTCAACGAGGAAATTCACTACTTTTGTGATCCAAAAAAAAGCAATCTTTCAATTGTTAAAAAAAAAAAAAATCTTTCAGATACGAAATTCAAACATTAATGTCCGTCCTTGAAAACCGCTCCTAGCACTCGCGATCAGTTCCACTTAAAAGAGGTTAGATGGGTTGTGGGTGAAAACTTTCCGAAGTTTTCAATTTAAAACTTGCATTTGCTTTATCCTTTTGATATATTCAACTAAACTATGTATTTGAAATTAGCATCGTTCCACGCCGTTTGGTACGGCTCAAAATGCTTTTTTATTCTTCCCCCAAGTGTTATATTACCTAACACCCCTATTTTGGTTAGATCAGAGAAAACCTGACTCATGCGTAAATACGTTGAAGGCTTTACCTAAGACGATAAGACAGTAAAAGTAAACGTGAAAATTACCTTTTAATTACTTTATGTTTACAAAACGTTACAAAATAAATAAGTGACCAAGAACTATTAAAACGAATGCAGTGTATATAACCAAAATTTCCTCAGAACGTCAAAATGAGTAGTGGTTAAAATTCTAGGCTCTTGTTTTAGGGTTATAAAGAACTTTTTTTAATGCCAAGGAATTTGCTTGCAATTGAAAAGACACCAGACAAATGTCATTTTTTTGTCTGATTACTTATCTTTTTTCGTATTATTTTTCTTTAACTGTATTAACATTAAGATCCTATTATACTGATTCAGCTTTAACATTGTTTGACTTTATACATATTTTGTTTGTAAAGTCTTCCACAAGAGAGATCATTCATTTAAGAATATTTATATTTAAGATGTTTGCATAAATTTTTCTCTCTTTTAATCCGCACTTGATCTATTCACCCCCCCCCCCTGGGTTCATTATTATCTAAAAGCATGTAGGTGGCAATAACTAAGCAAACTAAAGCATAATACCGATTCTACAGGGTGTCCAGCAAAGACTCCCTCATTTCAAAATTGAATATTTCGAAATAGTATAATACAGTTAAATTCTGCGGCAATATTTATAAAATTGCTAACTTTGCAGTAAGAAACTAAAATTGCTCGTTTTACAGTTTACTACTGCGCATTTTACAGTTTTAAGTTTTAACCTCGACTGCCGGTATTATTTTGTAAAAACAACAGTTCATGTTTTGCAGTATAAGAGGACGTTTAAACAAACTACAATTAAACAACAAATACATTTTTTCACAAGAATTTCACAGGTTAGGCCACAGTTCTACGGCAACAAAGAAAAGCTTCCAAGGATACGTAGGACTGTCCCAAACCTGCGAAATTCCAGTACGATAGACGCTTGTTGTTTAACAGTATAATTTGCTTAACCCTTTAACCCTACACTGCATGGTGTTGCCAATTGGCAACATGGACAATTTGTCCTCCTTATGAATAGCAGAATGTAGTTATAAGGCAGATCAATGCATAAAAAGCAAGTATTGAGTATATTTAAAGCAATTATCACCATTTATCCTCCATACATGGTAGCACTGGTCTGTTACATGCTCTTAAATGAATCCATATGGATTGCTTTTAAAATCACTCAAACTACCATGTTTTGAAATTATTTTTTACAATGAAATATTTTTCTTCTTCTTTTAAAAAAATAACATGAATAAAACAAACATTTGTCTTTCGTTTAATATACGTTTTACATCAAAATAATTATTTGGAAAAAATCTAAGACATAATACACGTTTGTAGCCATTTGGCAACATTATGCAGTAAGCATCCAGAGAACACTTCTATTCATCTCTATAGTTCATAAAGTATGTGCTTTGTTTATGTTTCGCGCTAGCTTCTTTCTCTTTTTGGAAGGTATAATATAATCATGCGGACCCAAAAGTGGTACTTTCGGCTGTTCTACCGTTTATAAGACCTCGCAATTATCACTGCTTAGTTGATGTTCAACAGAGTGAACAAACAAAAAATCAATAGGGAAAAGCCTTCAAAACATGTTCATTTTAGATTTCAGTTAGCACAAACGTTGTGCTTACACGTACAAGTAAAGTCATTAATAATTTTAAAATATAGTTTTGGAAAAAAAAAAAAAAGCTAAAAAATACGCTTTTACATTGGAATGCGCTGTGATCATCACGGGTTTCCCTCTGATTTTCAAAACTACTGAATATCCGCACTTAAGTTTACATGTACTTATAATACATCAATATGCAATACAGTTTAGCTTTTAGTATTAAAAATAATATTAAATATATTACTTTTATATTTGCAAAGAACGTAAATTTTATATTTTGTTCAAAGTTACATACATACATACATACATACAAACCCACATGTGAAATTAATAAAAGCGTATTAAAAAGAGACCATTAGCTACAGAGGAACTAGTTACAAACCAAAAAAAAAGAGAAAAGAAAGAAAGCTTGCGCGAGAGAGCCTCCAAAAGACATCAGATTTGACAGAATTGATCATCGGAAAGTACAAGCACATATAAAAAATAATGTAAAATGTCAAAATGTAAAGGATTGCAAGCGTACAGTGCACCAAATGTTCAATTCCTCTATTTTTTTACAAAAAAGAATAATTTCAAGACTATCATTTAAAATCATTTTTATCTGTTGAATGCATGGTGTAGCCATTTGGCAACAAAACTATTTTTAATTAGAAAGGGGTGAAAAATTAGAGTTACATTTTTTTAAATATTTTTCCATGTTTTCTTATTACATTGACAAACACATATATTTTTTTCTACGAAAAATAAAAAATCATGCAGTGTAGGGTTAAGCGGTTTGCCCGTAAGGTGTACGTGCTACCCGAAATTGGCCTCATCTGGTTGCCCGTACGGCGTACGGGCATCGATATTTTCAGATTTCCTTTTCTGGTTTTCCCGAACTGTTCGGAAAATTGTAAACTTCAAAATTCACAGTAAGTGTGAGAGACATTTTTGCATAATTTGTAAACCATTCATTACCATTCAAAACCATGCAGAATGTACTTGAAAAAAAGTAAATATTTCGGGATTTTGTGACCAAAATTGTAAAATAAAAAATATTGTAAAAGCATTGAAAACAAAAAAAAAAAATAAAATTCTTTATATTCTTCTTCTGTTAAGTGTGGTACTTAACTATATGGAATAAAAAATATGCCTTTTTTGGAAACATTTCTGGTAAAATAATTGACCTCTTAAAGGGTTAAACCTCTTTTCACGTCTTGCTTACAGTTGTAAATCTCTTAAATATTTTCACCACGTGATGATGAAAATATTTGAAATCGGTGACAGTCGAAAGATCATATTGGAATATTATTTCGATAGAAAAACTATTCACCCTCGTGACTCCGTTATCAAAATGTATGGTCTTAAGGGCCACCAAAAGGCGAAAAGTATCAAATTAAAAATTCAGCGAGAAATTGAGGGTCTCACACAATGACATTACCTACATTCTAATTAGTATGTGAAAGATGTCTTCAATTATGCACCGAAACTCTTTAAAATGACTTCACTTAATATTTCAAAAGACTAAAAGCTCATGTTTTGATGACGGGGCAACAGGGCAAATAATCTATGAAAACAACCAAAGGGTTACTGGTAGAAGTGTTTTATTGTGTAATACTGTAAAATTGCAAAAAACAAAATACTTTTGAGATAGAAATTAAAATTTAAAAAAAAACTGAATAAATAACAAAAATTAAATAATTATGCTGAAATATAAATTAGTTTTTTTTTTCCGTGAATTTTCTTCATGTGTGCACGAATTCATTATTACCGAATATTTTTCTAAAGAGAATATGGAGTATCATGAAAAAAAGTTCTGCATATCCCAAGAGAAAAACAACTTTAAACCTTATACTGTCTGTTATTTCTTAAGTTTATTCGCTATTACTTTATTCTGATCACTTCGGCAATAAATAAATAAATACGATAGCAATTACAAGTTAAAAGATATTATGAACAAAAATGTGCAAAATTTTAAAAATTTGAAAAACTCATTTATATTAATATATTTGTTTCATTATGAAAGGGTTCTTTTATTTTGATGTATTTTAAATTTAAAAAAATCTAAAGTACAGACTAATTTAGTTAACATTATCGCTTTCCTGTTATTTTTTTGCTTAATGGCTTCTGTTATTTTTTTGCTTAAACTCTGTATTGGCTAGCATTCTAAAGCTGGTATACATAAGTTTTTACCACTTTTGCTTCTCTAAAAATAAGTCTTTAATGAATAAACTTTTAATGCCTTCCAAAAAGAATTTAGCTTTTAATGCAAATTTTCCTTTTCCTAATTGCATTTAATGTTACTTTTACAAATGAAAAAAATTAAAAATATGTTACGAAACTGCGCATTATCATTAGCTTCATTAGCTTAATTATTCGCGTTTTTATTTTACTCTTTTTTACGAAATTTGACTTTCTTACTAAATGCCTATTAACTTTGTATGCTTTACGAGGTGGAATGCATGTGTGCTTTAATCATTGTTAAAAGTATCATCTAAAAAGTTTAATATTGGTGAGTGCAGTGTGTGTATAGTCACAATGGCGCTAATACAATGGCACCAATACTATATTATGTCGCTAATACAATCAAAGGTGTTTTACTGAAATTAATCCACATAAGTTGGGAACACTGAAATAAGTCAGAAAATAAATACGGTTCGTTTAGTTTTATTTAGGGGACCGAAAAGTAATGACGTTTATTCGAACAAATCAATTGTTAAGAGTTTTATTTTAAATCGACGATGCACTTTTCGTAATTATAAAGAGCTTCTTCTTGCCATCTTATAGTAAATTTTAAATCCCGGAGAAATTGAGAAAAAAGTTTTTTTTTTACAAAATGTCTTAAAATGGCATCTTGGATACAAAGCAAATTTTAACTTTTTGTTGCCTCATATGTAGATCGCAATAAAGAGAAATCAGATGATGCAATGTCTCGTGAGTATTATGGGAGAAGCAGTTGAATTTCTCTTTCTTCTGATCGCTAAAACACTTTCTATTCCACACAAACTTGAAAATGTGCCTTGTATCCAAGATGATATTCCAATTATTTTAACCTATCCGGAGTTTAAAATGTTCTGCCAGATGTCATAAAGGTCCTTGATAATTACATTATTGAATCAAAATAGTTTGAAAAAAAAAAAAAAAAACGACATTACTTTTCGGTTCCCTTCATACTTCGATGCCCATACAAGAGTAGCAATTATTGATAAAGTCTTGCACTAATAAAGTTTAGAGTTACATTTTCCTATTTATATTTCACTAATAATATTCATTAACCCATTTATGCCCACTAGCCTAAAAACGGGACGCTTGTTAGTTACTGCATACAAAAACCTGTAATGGGTATATCCTTTTACTAAAGCTGTTTTCACAAGTTAAACAGTTCTTCTTGAGAAAACCAGTTAGAGCCGCTATTTGGACATCAGAGTTTATTTATTGACTGCTATTTTCGGACAAATATTTTCTTAAAATTGATCACAGATGCCTTCTGTGATGTTACTTTGCAAAAGTAAGGTCGTATTTTGCTCACATATCTACATAATATTCCATACACAGGACGTTAAACAACTTAATAAATATATGGCAACGGCGAACTATTTTAAGCCTAAAATGTATGTAAACCCTTCCAAGTAACCCTTTTTAAGCAGATAAAATTAAAAAAAAATTAAAAAAAAAACTTAGGCATAAAGGCATAAATGGGTTAATTACTTCTGGTTGTTGCTTTGGTCAGTTTCAATTTCTTTCAATTGAATTCTTTCAAAATTAAGTCAGTTAAAGCTTTACAGTAATTTTTTAAAATGTCTCTGTGTTACAATCAGGCTGTTAAAGGAAAGTGAAGTTTGCTAGATAATCGATAGAGAGGACAGAGTAGGCTCTATAAGAATTCCTTTAAATAGCGATCATCAATGCGTAGGTTTGAAGTTGTGAGTGCAACTTCAAAATTTGATGCAAAAGTAGAACCTTATTTAAATTGTATATTTAGTAGATATTCTACATAACTATCTTTCTTAGCTAGATGGATAGGAAGTGTAGGGCGGAAAATGAAATATAGCTATCTCCTCGTAACGAATTCTGATTTTTTTTGTACTAAAATGTGATTGATTAACTAGTATGGAGCTTTACAGTGAACAATTAATGCGAAAAACATAAAGCTAGACTGTAAAAGCTGAAACATGGAAACGTCCAAAGAGAAAGAGAGAGAGAGGGGGGAAAAGTTAAATTTTTATTGATTTCAAGAAGCTTTACAGCTTTAGAGTTATTTGAAAACTGAAAGTAATTTTTCAAGAAGATTCACATTTTTTTTATTGGTGCACAGGAAACACTTTATTAACAAAATGCAATTACTTAGTATTGTTTAAAAAAAAATATTGAGATTTTCAGCGATATATAAAATTGTAAGTAGCTTTTTGCAGGGGTATTAACACTTTTAATAATATTGAATTTCAAAGGATACTCTCAAAGGATTTCCCAAGGACTTTAAAAAGCTTTTGTGAATTGTTGAAAAGTATTTATTTTATATCGCTCACACGTGCAATAAAAGGGGCATCTTTGAAAATAGATTTATTATTGTTGACTACTCCCTTTATTCAAATTGCACGATATTTTTTAGTTTCCTTTTTTTTTTTTTTTTTGTACGAGTCCTTTTTCAACTTTTTGTAATAATACTCGCATAAGGTTTTCTATAAATCATCCGAAATATACTTTAAAGAACTAAAAATACGCTTTTAGAGTTAATAAAACTAAAAAGAAGATTTCAAAACTTTTGACTATCCATTAGGTTTACATACTCTTATAATACATCAACATATGATATAGTTTAGCCTTTAGTATTGATAGTAGTATTATATATATTACTTTTATATTTGCAAAGAACGTGAATTTTATCTCCTTATTCAGAGTTACATATCCAACTGAAACACTAAAATACATCAGCATGTAATATATAGTTCAGCCTTTAGTATTAATAATAGTATAAAATATATTATTTTTATGTTTTGAAGAACGTGAATTTTCATCTTTCATTCAGAGTTACATACATACATACAAACAAACCCAGATGTAAAACTATTACAAGCGTATTAATACACTGTTAAAAAGTTTTCTGAAATTTTACCATTTAAAGTTGCTGGCATCCATGCTGCCAGTAACTTTTACCGTAAAATATTTTTTATTGTACAATTTTACGGAAGGGAACACAAGAATTAAAAAACGCGAGATACGAACGACAAGGATCGAACATGGGACCCCATTTTTTCACACTGCTTTACTATCCACGGTACCAGATGAGACACATCAAGAGAGCGGAAATAGGGTGTCATGTGTACCTCACAGTAAGACACGTGGTGATATATTGGCGCTGCAATCACAATTTTTTTTATCGGTACAATTCACTGTAAAAATTTTCTGCACGGTAAACGCTACATACTAAAGTAACATTTACCATAAAAGCTTCCTGAATTTTTATCAGTGTATAGAGGTGAGTACATTTACCTTAGTTTCTAATAGTTGCACAAATAAAAGCGTTTATATATGTAATACACTCTTTTCAGTGTAGCGCAATTATAGGGTCCACGCCCGTGACGCGATTTAAGAAATTGTGCGCTCTTTTTGGGTTGTACCCGTTGGAAGGTCACAGTGGGGAACCGTGTACTCCCGAAAAAAAATCCTTTTTTAGAAAATTCTGTAGACAATTTTACAACATCAATATTCGTTTTTTTTTAAAGTTTCAGTATCAGGGAGTGGAATTTAAGTAGTTCATTTTCTCCTTGTAGCTTTTGTTTATACGATTTTTTTCTTTAATAGTTTTTTAACAAAGGTATATAACAAAAATCAACAAATGCTTTTGAGCAATAACAAATTGGTGTATGTTTTTGTTTTGAACCTTAAACATTGTCTAGTCATTTTTTTCAGATTGGCAGTCTACCAACGTCTGGTATCCAGGAGCTCCATTTACTTCCTACTACTACACTTTGCACTCTGCAGAGAGCCCATTCAACACATGAAGGGGAAGGAGCTCACACACACACACACACACACACACACACACACACATACTATAACGTACACACGCCTGCGCAGACACATACACCCACCCATCGCAATTCGTCATTGAGAAAAACATAAATTGAGTTTAAGATATGGGAATTCTAATTTGTTTCTTTTCTCTCTTTTACCTGTACTTTCCTTACTTAATTACAACTTATTTTTTATTGCTTTTGCTTTAATCAATCTAAATACCATCCCATGCACTGCAAAAAATGAACCGTTTTTACAGTATAATACTGGCAGCCGAGGTTCCAATTTCAAACTAAAATGCACAGTAGGGTGATTCAAAAAAATTTTTTTTTGAATTTCTTTGGTCTTACCCCGCAGTTTTTTTACACTATTCATGAATGTGATGTATGTAAAATTTTAGCTCAATTGAATAATATTTAGAGGTCGCTCAACGCGATCGAATTCTGTTGAAAATTACCAATTTCGAGAGTTTGAGTAAAAAACTTCATTACCCGAAATAATATTGTTCTTCATATAAAATGGAATAATTTAAAACTTTTGTTTACTCTACTAAGTAATTAGTCAATAAAATAATAGGTCAAACTGAGTTGTAACGACCCCCCACCCCCCTTGCTCCAAAGCTGCATCATCTCTTGCCTGAATTTGGGTAGAATTTGCAGCTGCAAGCTCGGGCTGTGGTTTCTCTTTGCTTTTCGGTTGTTTGAGGTGTATGAGTATATTCGGGTAAAACACCTGGCATCCACTCTAGACAGGGCCCAATATAAGTGATAGAAAGCCACTTTGATAGTAGCTGCTACAGTACAAAGTATGGGTCAAAATGGGGAGGATTTGACAACGTCCTTAAAACGGTAAAGGCAAACTATTCGTTCTGAATCGACCGTTAACTTACAAAAGTCGTTTAAATCTATGACTTCCTTTGATAGTTCACTGGAACGAAACAATTATGCAAAATATATTGGGAAAATGAAGGAGGATCGGGGGGGTTCATACCAGTATTAGTATCAGGACCACAATCATTGATGATTTACTTCTGGGTTCTAGTAAGTTAATAAGGCACTGGACTTGCTACGTCAAATGCTGCTGTACGATAATCAGTTAGATAAATGGGAACTTACTGAGCTCGTACGTGGTATGTGTTTCGATACGACATGCAGTGCCGGTACTAAAGTTGGAGCATGTTTGAATAAAAACTAGTCAAGCAACTTTTATATTGTTCTTTCCGCCATTATATTTTAGACATTGTGTTTTCTGTGGTATTACAACCGAAATATATTCTAGTCTTGGGTTCTCGGTATTTTAACCAATAAACCAAGAAATAGGTAGAATTGGGGTATTTGATTGCGTGCAATGTCAAATGCGGTGTTCACGCAATTGCGTGGAACCATCCACTGCCATTGGATCTACAATACTGCTTTTAAAGCGGTTTTTGCAGTCATAGTCAAGGATAAACCATTCTAATTTTAAACCTGGAGTGAGAAATGATGAGGTTGAAGAGTTGGTAGCCAATTCAGAGCAACGTGCAACTAGTAATGGGAGTTGCGCAAAGTCAACTTCTGATGACCCATGCAAAAGAAGTGTCCAAGGAAGGAGCTTAGTGCGATTTTCTTGAGCGGAGCACCTTCTCTTGGTATATGTTTTCGTGTCCCAGGAGCGGTTCCTCGTGTTATATCTGTGTCAAAGATTATGGCTTCAAGTTATGGATATTTCACTATCAGCTCAAACTTGCAGCCGGACAAAGAAAAGGTATTCGTAACATATGAATGTGATTTCTTTCACATTCTTATCGTTAATGGGAAAGAATATCTAAGAGCTGAGTTCCCAGCAACCCTTTTTATGCAAGCACTGAGAAATGATTTGGAACATTTTCAGCGCCCTTATTCATGTAAAGAAGAAACTCAAAATATATCAGCTGTTTGATCCTGAGCATTGGAATCTTCAAGATAGCTACCAACAAGGCTTTGTACTACTAAAAATACTGAGGATTGTAAACGACAATACGGAGCGTGGCATGGCCTTTATTGAAACATTTGTTAAGACTATCACTAACGACGAAAAACAGTGTCTTCTTCAAGTGGTACAGGAACACAGAAGAGGTTTCAAAGTTGCAAAAAAGTAACCTTAAAAAGTATTGCAAGAATTAATGAGCGAATTACTATATATTTAATGTATTTAAATTTATTTTTTATATTTTTCCGTATTTGATTAGTTTTCATATTCTTCTGCATTTTATTGGTTTTTCAGATTTATTGTTCATTTTGTGATTGCACGCTTTTTTTCTTCAGAGATATAGAAAAAAGCAATAAGGTAACTTTATTATTATTATTTACATTCGCATTTGTGCTACCATCACAAAATTTAAAGTACTCCTAAATGTAAATATAGTTTACTAAAATTTTGGGCAAATAATTCAGTGTATGTAAAGGCCTAAATAAGACGGTAAGACGAACAAAAATACAAAGACTACTTTTTTTCCATAGCTATCATTTACGTTCACGTTTTTGTCAATATCTCAAAATTTCAAGGCGTTTGAACGACCTCTAAATATTAATATATTTCGTCAAAATTTTGCACAAATAATCAGTGTATATAGTGGCACAAAATAAGAGGGTAAGACGCACAACAATACAAAATTTATTTTTTTCCATACATTTCTGAATCACCCTAATGCACAGTAATAAACTGCAAAGCTAGCAATTTTATAGTTTCTTACTGTAAAATTAGAAATTTTACAGTTTATTGCCGTAAAATTTAGCAGTCTTATACTGCAAAAACAATAGTATAATACTGGCAGCAGAGGTTCCAATATAAAACTAAAATTCACGGCGATAAACTAAAATTAGCAGTTTATTACCATCAAATTAGCTGTATTATACTGTTAAAACAACATTCATTTTTTTACAAAGTGGCTGTTGCACTCCTGACAAGAGCCACTTCTGCCAGCCTCAAGGTACCGCACTGGGTGTGTAGTAGGGTTGCGATATCGATGTCGATGTTTTGGAAACATCGATGTTTTTGTAAGAACATCGATGTTTTTACCATCGATGTTTGAGGGTCGATGTTTTTCAAACATCGATGTTTTGGGTTCGATGTTAGTTTCGATGTCGATGTTTTTTCTCCAGCAAAGAAATAAAAAGAAAAACATACGATATGCATACTTATTGAAAAGTTTTCATCTTTAATCAGAAGTTGTAATGTTAACCTCATTGGGAAAAAAAATTCTATGATCATTTTCGATTTTTTACTCTCGATGTTTCTGAAATATCTATAATTTGCTTTCGCCGTTTTTTTTTCTTTTGATGTCTTTTAATGATCGTTGTTTCGCTTTCAATGTTTTTTTTTCTTCTTCTTTCGATGTCACTTTTTATATTTTAGCAATAAAGATAAAAAATATGCAATGAAAAAGATTCATCTTGTTTTATCTACTAGTTGCAATATCTATATATATATATTATTTGTTACTAACGATGATTCACAATTAATGATTTTTAAACATCGTTGTTTTTCATTTGATATTTTTAATGGTGTTTTACATTTCAACAAAAAACAAGTTTTAGAAAAATATGCGACGAAAAAAGTTACACAGTTATTCAACAGTTGCAGTAATATATCTCACTGAAAAAAGTTTTCTTAATTGACCTCAATATCTTACAGTTGATGTTTTTCCAAGAGACAAAAGATATATCTTATTGAGTGATATAAAGAGAGGGGCTTGTAATGTGGAGTAACTGAATAACTATACATTCAAATGTGTAAGCAATTAAAAAAAAAGGTCGATGTTTTGAAACATCGATGTTTTTTGGTCGATGTATCAATACCATCGATGTCATTATTTTCCAACATCGATGTCTTGAAACATCGATGTTTTGCCTTCGATGTCGCAGCCCTAGTGTGTAGAAACTAAACCATAGCTTCAATTTGAAAAAGAAACTCTCCCGATTTCTAAAGCTTAAAAGGAATATTGACGTTTGAGGGGAGGGGAGAGAGGAACAAGATGATTCATGACTTTGTATTTATGACATTGAGTAATTTACGCGATTTCTCATCGGTGACAGACGGGCACGAAATTTGTTATCTTCTCTTTGTATGATAATTAAAGGGCTTGGGAGATAAAGGGGTTATGTGACAAAACAGAAATCGCGAGTTATTCAAGTTCAAAATACTATTGTTGCAGTTGTTGTAGCTTTTTTGTTTTCTGGTTTTGTCGCAAGTGTGCTTATGAAATTGATCTAATGATATCTACTTTTTGATGTATCAAGTTTATTTGCTTACATGCATGCATTGCTTACCATTGTCAAGAGTGTTCATTTTTTTTAATGTAACATAGTCCCTTCATCCTTCAAGTCCTTCAATTATTACTATGTTTATATAATACATATATAAATAATAGTTGATTCGCGTTGCAGTTTGCTGCTATAAATTTACTACACGAGTATTGAATCCATTCACGTTCCATTTATCGCAATAGCGAATTAAAAAAAACTGGTTCTTTTAATTGTTTCAAAAGTTGTTTTTTTTTTTTTTTTACTTCCACTTTATATCAAATTAACATCTAAGAAACATGATCAGCTTGATGCTGGTAGCTTTTAAGCATAGAATGAAAGAAAGTCAATTTGTATTGCTCTTTACTGTTACAATAAACCATACAAAATACCGTACTGGTAGCGGTATATAAAGACCCCTTAACTCGAGATCATGATAAAGCAACGCAACCCTAACCAACGTCTCCTAAATACTAAATGCCTGCAACTTTCTGGTTTTTGGAACAGAGCAAAATTTTGCCCTTTGTTTACGATACACTGCCCTCTACCGGAGTTCTTCGAGAAACAGAAATTAACGATTTGTTCATTTCTAAATTTAAATTTAAAAATCAACCAATCAAAAAATTTAATTCGAATATTGTTTGAATCCATCGCCAATAGCTGCAAAATGTCCTTGGTTCACGAAACACTCATTTACCGGAGTTCGTCGAGAAATTAACGATTGGGTCATTTCTGAATTTCAATTTAAAAATTAACCAATCAAAAAATAACAACGCCATTTTCGAATTGCCGCAAGGTGGCGCTAACGTGGAACCAACGACTGCCGTAGCAAAGCAATTGTACTAGGCATTTAGTATTTAGGAGGCGTTGCCCTGGCACGTGTTCTGTTCTCAGGAGCAAGTTAATTGCAATTCAAGAGGGACTTGTCAGAAAAATTTATTGTAAATGTGACTTTGGTGAGCTATGGATTTTATCAGACAGTTGAAGTGCATTGCAACATCTTAGTGACTGGTCATCTGCAGTCGATGAAACGAGTACTTCTATTCTGCTCAAACTAAAAAAGAACTCTGAGAATCACGATGCTCACCTACAGCGGATACCGTCACACGTAAATATACCAGGCAAGGAAGTAGCAGATTGATTGGCCAGAGAAGGAAGTGAGGAGGAAACGTCTACCACCTCCAGACTAACCTTTCATGAACTTAACCCATTTATGCCCAAGTTTTTTTAACACTTTTTTTCATTTTTTATCTGCTTAGAACTCTTACTTGGAATTATTAACATACATTTTAGGCGTAAAATAGATCGCCGTTGCCATATTTATTAAGTTATTAACTGTCCTGTTTATGGGATACTAAGCAGATATGTGCGCAAAATACGACCTTACTTGACTTTACGTTTGCAAAGTAACATTACAGAAGGCATCTGATTTTTAGAAATGCATTTCAAAAGGGTTTAATTTTGTGAAAATTAAGTTCGCAAAAAGCATTTACATTCTGTGGTTACCCATGCTGGGTCGTTACTTGACCGATTTGTGTAAAAACAGCTGTCAATAAATAAACTCTGATGTTTAACTAGTGGTTCTATCTGGTTTTCTAAAGAAGAAGGATTATTTAACTTGCAAAAAACAGCTTTAGTAAAAGGATATACCCATTACAAGTTTTTGTATGCAGTAACTAACAAGCGGCCCGTTTTTAGGATACTGGGCATAAATAATTTAAAATGTAAACTAAACTTGCATTGGCTCATTCCACCAACACATCAGTGGTACACCGAGGACATCTCCTGGTAAACTTTTGGAAGCGAAATGTGACCGTATATCCCAAACGGCGATTACTAGACTCAAAAGTGGCCACCTCAGCATCGAACGCTGTCCTGTTCCATTAAGCTACAAAGCAAAAATAGTAAATGAAACTATTCTTTTCGGGTTAGTTACTTTTCGGGTGGGAATAAATGAGAGCTAAACATTGAGAGTATGTCTAGAGCAGGAGTATGGCTTTAAAGTTACATAGAATTATATATTCATGAAAGAAACTAACGACAATGATTCATCATTTTCAAAACTAACGTAAATACAGCTTTTGACAGTCTTTTTTTTTATTAAATTAAGTTTTTATAGTTATAAAAATCAATTAACTGAAAAAAATTACGTATTGGAAAATGTTTTCTTGTATATATTTTTGTTATTAGAAATGCAGCAAAATTAATTTTAAGAAAATAATCTTTTAGAAAAAAAATTCATTGTATTGCAATCTCATTTTTAATGCTTGTTTTGATACCATTAAATTATGAT
The DNA here is from genome assembly GCA_038373865.1 of Uloborus plumipes. Classification (NCBI taxonomy): domain Eukaryota; kingdom Metazoa; phylum Arthropoda; class Arachnida; order Araneae; family Uloboridae; genus Uloborus; species Uloborus plumipes. Next base: position 152,288 of record JAXGGA010000870.1, read on the forward strand.
TCAGTAAGGTTTCCATTCCTTCGTATTGCGGAAATCCATATATGTATAAATGGATGTATGGATGTTCCTCATACAAATAAAGTTTTCGTCGAATTTTCATCAAACTTTTCATTGAGGTTCCTTGATGGACTAGAATTCACATTGGCGGGGTTTTGAAATTTTTAAAAATCCAAAAAGTTAAAAATTAAAATTTTTATCTCATTTTGTTTCAATTTTGACTACATACATCAATAGATAAGCCTTTAAGTAGACAAATTGATAAAATTTAATACATTCTAATATGAGTATTTTTCAACAAAGATTACAATTAACAATGAATTATCAATTTAAAGCTCACCTCTTTCATTTTGCCATGAAATAAGTTAAAAACAATTATAATTCATGTTCTTATAACCTTGGAATATTGGCACAAATATTGTATGATGCAGAAAAACTAGAGGTTACTCGGGCAACGCCGCGTAATACTTTACGCGGCGTTGCCCGCATTTTTTTATAATAAAGTAGCTTAATAGCTACTTTATTATAAAAAAATGCATCCGAAGACAATGTTTGTGTGCTGCTATGGTATTATTATTACTTTTTTTAAATATTAAATGAACGTTCTAGCATATTTAAGACAGAAGTCTTCTGAGATCTGAAATTCCCGTTACAAGTTTTATCCAGTGCATTACCAACAGTTAAATACACAAATTACAAAAATTAAATTGGAAATTTCAAATATAGTAAATGAGGTTTGATTTTCAGTTCGAAGAAAAAAAATTAAATATAAATTTAAAAAGAGAAAATGAGTTCTTACAATAGTTTTGTAAAAAACTAAAAAAGAATAACAACATTCTTGATTTCAAACAACTATGTAACATAACTACAACTCCATTTATTAAAATTTGTAATAGCTCTTATGTCAAAGACAGGAAAGTTACTATAAAACTTTCAAGCAGTACCTTCTAACTATATGTCAGATAAGAAACATTCTTTTTTATCTGAAGATTGTTTTAACCCAATAGAACTGCGTAATAACAGCGTGTTGAAGAATAAAAGCTATAATATTTCAAATTCTTAAATTAGTTTGGCACACTTAAAATAAACATATTTAAAAGCATTAGTATATACATTGTTTTTTAGATAATTATCCCCATTTAACTGTGGCGAAATATCTGCACTGCTTAAAAAAACTCCAAAAACTACGTAATATCAACATATTAAAGAAGAAAAAATCTGCGTTCAACTCCTTAACTTGATCGCAAACAATTAAAATAGAAATATTCAATTTCACTAGTGAATACTTTATTCTGTAGATTAGAATTCACATTTAAATTGAGGTAAAACAGCTGCACTGCATAAAAAACAGTTGGATGTAATTACTGTAGTTAAAAAGAATAATTGTTTCAAAGGAAGAACTTTTTTTTACCCAAACGATGTAATTACACACGGCAAAATAGCTGTAGTTCAAGGTCTGCATTTATGTAATTAAACGTCTAGAAAGAGAAAAACTAAAATTGTTTTTTGTAAAGACACTCTGGATGAAAGCAAGTTAAAAAGTCAGCTAGTAAATTACTGCGGAAAATAAGTGAAACTAAAGACATAGTTTAAATACAAGCATGAAGTAGAAATAAGAAACACAGAGAGAAAATTATTGCAAATATTACACGGAAATTATTTATATCACTAACAATCAGAAATTTAATATGCACCACAATATTAAGCATAAATTTTTCTTAATGGTTTTACCTGGCATTTTTTCCCCCAAATACTTTAAAAATATCCAACATGAGGTTAAAAATTGTTCCTTTTTTAGTTTTATACATTTTTTCGGTTTCGTCAAATTAACTCCACAAAGCTAAACGACATTTACAAGTAAGGAATTGATACCACGTATAGTGGGGCAATTGTTTGCTTATACGAGTATTTTCAGTTCAAGAATTTATTTTTTTATATTTTCCAATTAAAACAAGAAGTTCTGTCAAGAACTAAACGAGCCTACTTTCCCGTACATCGACATCGGCATTCTAGCATCTGATCATTATTCTCTTGATCATCTTGATCATCTGAGACTAAACATTATGTCAAACATACCTTTTTAGCACTTAAAGCTGATTTCTAAAAGCAAAATATACCCCTCTCATCAGATGAAATAGAGACATAAAAAGTAAATAAATGAATAAATGAAGTTTTGTCGCACCTTTTAAAGAATGTAACTGTTACAGTTCTTCCGTAGAAAAATTCTTCAATCGTTTTCAAAAAAAAAAATAAATAAATAAAAGTACAAAGTACATCAAAACACATTTTATCAAAGAAAGGAAAAAAAACTCGTCCGTCGATAAAATGTCTCGATTTTCACTTTTAAACCGTTGCCAGTTGTTAAATATAAATAAATAATAAAATGCCCTCGTGAATGAAACACTTTTGTTACAAAAAAAATCGTCTGCCAAAAAAAAAAATAGTAATAAAGAAAATCACACAAATGAATAAATAAACAAAAAATCGTCTGCACAGTCAGTCATTTTTTTCTGAGCCTGCATTTCCGCCATGTTTGTGGAGTCGGAGTCGGAATCAGAGTCCTCACAGAAGATTATTCAGAAAAGTACTTTACAAACATTATTTATCAAAACCATTTTTTTACAAAGTTAGTTTGAAGGAAATCCGACTTTAAGTTCCAGGATCAACATTCAACTTAAATTCCCCGTAGGCGCTAATGTTAAATTTTTTTCTGAACGGTTCAATATTGAACGAAAAATGGTTCAAACCAAAAAGCGAAATAAGGGAATGAACCTCTCCGAGATCTTTCAAACAAAAAAAAGTTTATTCCATTCGGATGGTTCACTCAGAAGTTATTAGGTGGGGAACGGTCGCTTGAACGGTTCAATGTTGAACGAAAAAATGTTCAAATTGAAAATTTAAATACTGTAATGAAGTATCCTTGCTGAGATCCTTCGAACAAAAAAAAAGTTTATTTAAATCGGACTGTTCACTCAAAAATTATTAGGGGTGACAGCTTGCTTGAGCGGTTCAATGTTGAACGAAAAATTGTTCAAATCGGAAATGTAAATACGGGAATGAAGTATCCTTGATAAGATCTTTCGAACAAAAAAAAGTTTGTTGAAATCGGACTGTTCACTCAAAAGTTAGCATCGCGGGACAGGTTGTTTGAACGGTTCAAAGTTGAACCAAAAATTGTTCAAATCGAAAAATCAAATATGGGAATGAGTTGTAATCGCCGAGATCTATCCAACAAAAAAAAGTTTGTTCAAATCGGAATGTTCATTCAAAAGTTATTAGGGGGGGGGGAAAGGTTGCTTGAACGGTTCAATGTTGAACCAAAATTGTTCAAATCGAAAAATCAAATATGGGAATGAGTTGTAATCGCCGAGATCTATCCAACAAAAAAAGTTTGTTCAAATCGGAATGTTCATTCAAAAGTTATTAGGGGGGAAAGGTTGCTTGAACGGTTCAATGTTGAACGAAAAATTGTTCAAATCGAAAATGTAGATACAGGAATGAAGTATCCTTGAAAAGATCTTTCGAACAAAAAAAAGTTTGTTCAAATCGGACTGTTAACTAAAAAGTTAGCATCGCAGGACAGGTTGTTTGAACGGCTCAAAGTTGAACCAAAAATTGTTCAAATCGAAAAATCAAATATGGGAATGAGCTGTACTCGCCGAGATCTTTCCAACAAAAAAAAGTTTGTCCAAATCGGAATATTCATTCAAAAGTTATTAGGGGGGACAGACAGACCGACCGACAGACCGACAGACCGACAGACCGACCGACACACAAATTCCCCATCTCAATACCCTACTTTCAAATTTTTAATTTTTCGATATTTATTTCATTTTTTTGTTTCTTTTTGACTTTTTTTTACTTGGCGATATTTTTTTTACTTGGCGATATCTTTTGGACTTGGCGACATTTTTTGGACTTGGCGACATTTTTTAGATGCATTAAGCCAATTTCAATGCTTTTTTCGTTTCTTTTATTTTTAACGGGAAAGTAGGCTAAAAATGCTCGACAAGGATTCAAGTTTTTATTTTTCTTGTTATTACCCTTCTATTTTGTTTTAATATACTTAAAAGTAATTACGTATAGCAAAATTTAACCACAAGAAAACAATACTTAATTATACTTCAAGGAAGCTCAAGTTTTATAATTTGTGATTAATTAGACTGTTTTTGACATTTTGTTTAAAAATGAGTAAATTGTTTCTACAGTATAGAGGTCAATGACTTTAAATTAGTACAAAAAATATTTATTTGTTGAGCTGGTGTCTATAGTTAAAGGTTAAAGGCTACAACGACAAAGTTACCACAAATTATATAGCTTAAACTTCTTTGAACTACCTCTATTTTTGTGTGTGTGTGATTAATTTTTAATGTAATTTCTTTAAAATTATTCAAAGGAAATTGGATGAGAGGACTTGAAAAATCAAAACTGCAATTTTTGGACAGTTTCGTAAGCTTTTAAATGCCCTTTTTTTTGAATAAAATGATCAGATATTTATATATCACTAATTACATCTTTAAGTTATTCGAACTAGCAAATTTTAGTGTTGAGTGATTCCATACCAACTCACCTGAAAAAAAAAAAAAAAAGTTGGTCGCACAACCGCCTCGGATTTTCTTTTAATTTGGCACTCATGTTGATCATACAGAGGCATGGAAAAGTCAAAATTTTTAGGTTTCTGCTCCACTTATTTTCTGAGATACATGCCCTCAAAGTTTGTCCGCCACGTCAAAATACTAAAAAAGTGATGTTTTTTAATCATTTTTTATAAAAAATTGTACTTATGAAATATAAAAGTGTTAGATATCTATAGAAACTAGTTACTCCAGGCATTCAGAAAAAAATACTAGAATGTTCATAATGAAAATTCCTAAGGTACAGGGCTCTTTGAAGTTGTCATCACAAAAACTCGATTTTGCCGATTTTGCTAAAATTGAGGAATTTATTCCAAAAAAAGGAAGGCATAACTAAATGTTTACTCACTTTCTGGTAGTGTACAGATGTTTACTATAAATGGTTACAAAAATCATAACTTGAGTTTCTCACTCCTTCTTGGAAATATTTAAGCTTAAAAATAAGCCATAAGGCAAAAACATGCGTTTTTGGCCATCTTGACAGCCATTTTTCTTATAAAGGGGGAGCAGAAAAAACTTTATTTTTTTTCAACAAGCCACTGATATGTTAGCTATTTACAGGAAAAGAGTTTACTTTTTGTTATTTCTTCCATTAAGAGATATCCTGCTGACAGTATATGCATGTTTTTCGCGACGATCATATGCTTTTGTTCCCCCTCTCATGAACGTAAAATTAATTAAACCAAAACATAATGATACATTTATTAATAACTGTGTTATCTACCAAATATTTCATGAAATTTAAATTATTAAATCATTGAACAATAAATTAAATAATTGATGAAAACAAGAAATAGTATTTCTCTGATGCCTGAGCATTATGCATTCACCCAATCTTGTGATTGGGATATTCCTGTTTTTTATTGCAGATTTTCTTGAATATCACATGAATATCAGGAAAATAAATGAGGTCTTTTTGTTTGATGTAGGATATTTTATGACCAATTTCATTTGATGGGCTACTAACTGAGCATGGTGATAAAGAGCTATTAATTTCAGCATCGAATTCCATTTTACCTTATTAACAGTTAAATATTTACAAAATAATTAAATAAATAATTTAATATAAAGCAATGCTTGAAGAATTAAAATTAGTGCAACTAATTTATTCCCATACTGATCTTTACAAAACTGACATGTGCTGAGCACTGATAAGAACTGACAAGAATAAGTTTACTCACTAAAATACTAGTTCACAGTTACCATAAAGCATACATTCTATTTTCTACAAAATAATAATGCAGCAAAGAACAAGGGTATCCTCTTGTTTATAGCCAATCAGGAACATCCCAATAACAAGATTGGGTATTGCTTATGAGATAAATATTCGAAGCTCCTTTATTTTAATTGATTTTTCAAGAAATTCTTTAGTACTTTATAATTATAAATGCATAACGCTCAGGCATCGGAGAAATTCTAATTCTTGCTTTCATAAAATATCTAATTTATTGTTCAGTGTTTTAATAAATTAAATTTCATTACATATTGAGTAGATAATACAGCTATTAATAAATATATCATTATTTTTTTGGTTTAATTAATTTTACGTTCATGAGAGGGGAAACAAAATCATATGGTCGTCGCGAAAAACATGCATATACTGTCAGCAGGATATCTCTTAATGGAAGAAATAACCAAAAGTAAACTCTTTTCCTGTGAATAGCTAACATATCAGTGGCTTGTTAAAAAAAAAAAAAGTTTCTACTGCTCCCTTTTTATAAGAAAAATGGCTGCCAAGATGGCCAAAAACGCATGTTTTTGCCTTATGGCTTATTTTTTAGCTCAAATATTTCCAAGAAGGAGTGAGAAACTCAAGTTATGATTTGTGTCACCATTTATAGTAAATATCTGTATACTACCAGAAAGTGAGTAAACCTTTGGTTATGTCTTCCCTTTTTTGGAATAAATTCCTCAATTTTAGCAAAATCGGCAAAATCGAGTTTTTGTGATGACAACTTCAAAGAGCCCTGTACCTTAGGAATTTTCATTATGAACATGCTAGTATTTTTTCTGAATGCCTGGAGTAACTAGTTTCCATAGATATCTAACACTTTTATATTGCATGAGTACAATTTTTTATAAAAAATGATTAAAAAACATCACTTTTTTAGTATTTTGACGTGGCGGACAAACTTTGAGGGCATGTATCTCAGAAAATAAGTGGAGGAAACCTAAAAATTTGGACTTTTCCATGCCTCTATAGGGTGAATATGTGTGCCAAATTATAAGAAAATCCGAGTCGGTCGTGCGACCCCCATTTGGTGAGTTGGTATGTTATTAAATTCGATTTAAAAGTTTAATTTGGTTTTGAGAAACATAGTTTCCAATGGATAAGTCAAAGTAAAAATGTAGGAAACATAAATGGCAAAACAAAAAAAAAAAGGTATATTTCCCTCTTTTAACTTGTTTTAAATGTGATTTCTATCTTAATAAATAAATCATTTTTTGTTTCAACAGAAACTATTTCGCTTTCAAACTGGGAATTAATTGGACATGAAATATGCATTTGAAATGCTATCTAAGGCACTGTAGCAGCTCATTGAAAATTCATGGTTTTGTCTGTTGAGAACTTATATGAAAATGTACTTAACTTCATAAAAAATAAGCAAATAAAAAACAAAATATTAGTTCTTAAATCCTATTGGTATTCTCCTTTCAGCAGCAAAACCACCCCTCTTTTAACAAAAAGTGATTTAAATAAAGTTATTTTCAGCTTTTAACATTTGTGGTGCCTTTTAAAATATATATATTCACGGTGGTTGGAGATTCAAAACTCCTACTTGCTCTATATTTTAGTTTTGTTCTATTGATTAAAAGCATTTGTTCTTAATTGCAGGCACAACAAAGGAACACGTTTTTCTAAATTTCTCTACTATTAGTTTAACCTCTAAAATGTGAATAATATTTTAATGTTCCATATATTATAAGGTGATACAACTGGTTTTGGTAAATGCGTTTTTTTTTCAATTCATTTTGTCAGTTAAAATTATTAAGTACTTTCTAAAGGATATCTTCAAATAAAATTATATATAAAAATATTTTAATGTTCTAAAGTCACTTTTGAGAAATTTATTTTATCGAATAATGTTAAAAAAAATTAGCTAAATGTATTACATTTGTAAAATGTATGTTGTTTTTTTCCATTTGGAGATCGCACCCATTTGTATGTCTATTGTACCGGTAAAAACTAAATGGGTTGTTCGAATAAATGGTTTGAACATTTTAGTTGTACACGATATTTCTAAACAATGGGATGTTGTTGTGAAAGAAGAAGAAAACAATGAGTCATTCCATGTCAAGTGAACTAATGGTCCCCACCCGACAATCTCCGATTTTTATCAAATTTTACAGAGGTGTAGACATACCTATGAGACCAACCTGTGCAAGTTTTTAGCTGCCAAGATCCAAACCTGGAGGAGCTAGGATCCCGAAAAAAATGTGGTCCAAAATGGTGGATGAGCTTTGTGAAACGAGTTGCAATGTTTAGGTCAAGGTTGCAGAAAATTTTATTACAGTGGAAGCCTAATATTTTTGGAGCTTAAAGTACTTTTGGTTGTCAATACTCTCCAGTATATTTTGTGAGATTGCGCTTCTTAGATTTTGTGTAGCATGCCGCTAAACTTGCGAAAATACGCGGTGGGCAATTTTTTTTCCTGGACTTCAGATTGTCATAAATTTTTAACCAAAATCTTCAAAGGTTTATACTTGGTAGTTTTATTGTCCAAATACTTGTTTTTAATGCTTTACAGCTTCAGAGCTTAAATATTGTATTTGTAAAAGATATTGGCACCCTAAGTGTCGATCAAAATGCTTCTTTTGAAAAATCGCCTGTTTTCAACTCACTATATCTCAGGTTTTTCATCTTCGAATATTTTTTCGTTGGCACCATTAGAAAGAACTGATTTTTTCCTATTGAAATGAGTTTTTTTTTTCGGTGGTGTTCTTTCGAATAAGGATGAAAAAGTTAGCTTGAAATACCGTCTGTTATGAAGAATTGGCATAAATAGGCTAAGATTGCAGAAAATTTTATCACAGTGGGGGCCTAATATTTTTTGAGTTTAAAGTACTTTTGTATTTGTAATACTCTCCAGTATTTTTTGTGAGATTGAGCTAATTAAATTTTGTGTAGCACGCATGTTAACTTACGAAAAAACACGGTGGGCAATCTTTTTCTTGGATTCATAAATTTTTAACCAAACAATTTAACCAAAGGTTCATATTTCATAGTTCTATTGTCCAAATACTTGGTTTTAATGTTTTACAGCTGCAGAACTTAAATATTGATTTTGTAAAATATATTGTCGTCCAAAGTGTCGATCAAAATCATTTAAATGAAAATTCGCCTATTTTCAACTCACTGTATCTCAAATTCGTCAACCTTCCACCGTTTTTTCGTTGGCACCATTAGAAAGAACAGATTTTTCCTTTAGAAATAAGTTCTTTTTTCGATGGTGTTCTTTCGAATAAGGAAAAAAAAATAAGCTTGAAATAATGACAGTTATGAAGAATTGGCTTAGTTAGGCTAAGACTGCAGAAAATTTGACTGCAGAAAAGCTCATTAGCTTTTGCGTAGCATACATGAAAAGTATTGATAATTCCTGTGTGAAAAATAGCTTGATTTCATTGAACTGTAACTCAAGTTTGTCACCTTCCATCATCTTTTCGTTAGTACCATTATAAGTAACAGATTTTTTCCTAGCAGACTATTGATATAAACAACCCAAATGTACTTCAGATTCCCAAAAATATCAGGCTTCCAGTTTAATAAAATTTTCTGCAGTCTTAGCCTAATTATGCCAATTCTTTATAACTGTCAGTATTTCAAGCTTAGTTTTTCTTCCTTATTTAAAAGAACACCATCGAAAAAAAAACTTATTTCGATAAGAAAAAATCTGTTCCTTATAATGGTGCCAACGAAAAAACGGTGGAAGGTGACAAACTTGAGATACAGTGAATTGAATACAGGCGATTTTTCATTAAAATGATTTTTAAAGACACTTTGGACGACAATATCTTTTACAAAATCAGTATTTAAGCTCTGCAGTTGTAAAACATTAAAACCAAGCATTTGGACAATAGAACTACGGAATATGAACCTTTGAATTTGTTTAGTTAAAAATGTATGAATCCAGGAAAAAGATTGCCCACTGCATTTTTTTGCAAGTTAACATGCTTGCTACACAAAATTTAATAAGCTCAATCTCACAAAAAATACTGGAGAGTATTGACAACTAAAATTACTTTAAACTCCAAAAATATTAGGTCCCCAGTGGGATTAAATTTTCTGCAGTCTTAGCATAATTATGCTAGTTCTTCATAACACACAGTATTTCAAGCTATTTTTTTCATCCTTATTCGAAAGAACACTATCGAAAAAAAACTCATTTCAATAGGAAAAAATCTGTTCTTTCTAATGGTGCGAACGAAAAATTGGTCGAAGGTGACAAACCAGAGACATAGTGAGTTGAAAACAGGCGATTTTTCAAAAGAAGCGTTTTCATCGACACTTAGGGTGCCAATATCTTTTACAAATACAATATTTAAGCTCTGCAGCTGTAAAACATTAAAAATAAGTAATGGGACAATAAATCTACCAAGTATAAACCTTTGAAGTTTTTTAGTTAAAAATTTATGACAACCTGAAATCCAGGAAAAAAAATTGCCCACCGCGTTTTTTCTCAAGTTTAGGCGCGTGCAACACAAAATCTAATAATCGCAATCTCACAAAATATACTGGAGTGTACTGACAACTAAAAATACTTTAAGCTCCAAAAATATTAATCTTCCACTGTGATAAAATTTTCTGCAACCTTGACCTAAACATTGCAACTCGTTTCACGAAGCTCATCCGCCATTTTGGACTACATTTTTGCGGGATCCTAGCTCCTCCAGATTTGGATCTTGGAAGCTAAAAATTTGCACAGGTTAGTTTCATAGGGATGTCTACACCTCTGTAAAATCTAAGGCAAATCGGAGATGGTCGATTGGGGACGATTTGAAAAATTGGTCCAGTTGACGTGGAATGAATATATTTTAACATTTAAGAAGTTATTTATATAAGATCGCTACACGAGGTTTGCATGAAGCACGCCCCACCCCCTTTCCTTTACCTGTCAAAACCCATGCATCACATCCCTTGAACACCAAATATAAAACTACACTGTCATAGGCGCAATTGTGTCATCTAAAAGGTTTAACCACGTCCTTGACAGTATTTGCCTCTCTTGAGGGTAATAGGGAAGTGTATTTGACTATGAATTGAGTTAGCTTACTTTCATATAGTATTCCAACTCAACTTACAGGAGGAAATCTATATAGTAGAGTCTCGATAACTCGAACCCTTATAACACAAATATTCTTTTATTCAATGTATACACTGCAAAAAAAGAGCTGTTGTTTTTACAGTATAATTCTGGCAGCCGAGGTACCAATTTAAATCTGTAAAATGCACAACAATAAACTGTAAAACTAGGAATTTTAGTTTCTTACTGTAAAGTTAACAATTTTACAGTTTATTGCCTTAAAATTTAGCTGTATTATACTGCGAAAACAACAGTACAATACTAGCAGCAGAGGTTCCAGTTTAAAATTAAAATGGACGGTAATAAACGGTAAAATTAGCAATTTTTACAGTTTATTACTGTAAAATTAACATTTTTTACAGTACATTGCTATAAAATCAGCTGTATTATACTGTAAAAACAAAATTTATTCGTTACAGTGTAAAGTATACTTGGTGCGAAATGCAAAATTGACTTCGAGGTCAAATGTCTATATTCTATAAAAATGTTTTCGCGATAGAAATAATTCCTATATTTTTTAGAAGGAAATTAAAAAAAAACAACAATCTCACATTTATTGACGAAACACAAACTAAAGCCTTTTTGCAGTAGATCAGAAATACGTTTGCAATTTTAACAAGTATATTTTCAACTTAAAACGGTTTGCTAAATATAATGAGTGATATTTTTTCGCAATTACTCGCTGTAAATAAAAGAAGCTACTATTACCTTTGAGATGCTTGACATGAAACCAATATTTGTGCTTTATATTTTGACATAATTTTACTCCCAACATAACCAGCTGTCACATTTTCATGAGATACTTTTATTAGAAATTTAATCAAGCAAAACAGATTCAAGCAGCAAGTTTTTATTACTTAAATTTTTGCTAAAGATCGCTTGATTACACTAAGCAGTATGAAGAATCTTTCTGACAGAAAATTCATTAGACAGAGGCGTTGAATGATCTTTTTATTATTGACGCTTTGAAGAAAGTTTAACTGAGCTGACTGCAAATTCTTTCTCAACTCTCAGTTAGCTTGGCTGACTTGTAGTTCGAAATGCAAATTTCACTCAGATGCCTGATGTCGTGTTTATTGAAAGATTCTTTAATATTTTATACCGATCCTGTTCATAAACTAATAATTACAAAAACAGTCGCAAGCGTTTTTGCTCATGCTTTTATACGTAATTAAAATGTTGTCTTTGTTTTTTCTTAATTGATTGTTTGACACAGTTTTGTCCTTAGATTCGAAAGCATCTTTTGAAAGAATGAAGTATTACAGATTTCCATTTCTCTATCATTTCTAATTCAATTTAACAAAAAATTAAAACATGTTGTAAAATATACTTATTGTGCTATGCGTTCAACTGGTCTCAAGCTTGGTTTTGAAACTTACATAAACAGAACTAAACAGACAAAATGACTTTTCAAATCGTGTGTATCAATAAAATATATAAATGCTGTTTTTTTTTAAATTTCGTCATCTTTTGCGCTTTCCTTTTCAAAAGGTTTGCAAATGTGAAAAAACTGATTCCAACTAGTTTTACTGATCATGCAGAAGGGTAATATAAAAGCATGTATTTATGACGTCAACTTCTCTTACTATTTTTAATGTACAAATCCGATGTTTGCAATTACCCCCGGAATACTTTATTCTAGGATAAATGAAAACATGTTTCGAAGTTTTTAACTCGTATTTCACGTATATTGCAATTTTGTTAGTATTTTCCTTAAATTCAGACAATGATATAATGTTTAGATTATTTTTAATTTAATTTTTAAATCTGGAGGCTTCGTTGGGTCCCATGTGAAATGCGGACAACAAATTGAGTATTGTTGGTGCAGAACTTAATGAACTTATGAACTGATTTTGCATAGCGTAATTATCAACCAACCTTAATCTCCTGGGAAAATCAATGAGTTGTTATTTTTTATCTCTTTGTTTATGGGGTAACAGGAAAAACGCTAAGATAAAAAAGATGATTTCTTTGATAACGAACAGTCATTAAAAAAGACACTTTTCACAATAAGTTTCTCTCAGAGAGTAGTTATAATACAATGTTCCAAATTTTGTGTCTGAGTACATTCAAATATTGTATAAAAAATTTTACAGCATAATACTTGCAGCAGAGGTTTCAGTTTCAAACGTTAAAATGCATAGTAATAAACTGTAAATATAGCAATTTTTCAGTTTATTATTGTAAAGCAGTTGTTTTACAGTTTATTACCACAAGTTTACTATTTATTACCACAAAATTAGCTGTATTATACTGTAAAAGCAACAATATAATACTGGCAACAGATGTTGAAGTTTGAAGCTCTAAAATAAATAGTAATAAACTGTAAAATTAACAATTTTACAGTTCACTGAAAATTCGCAATTTTACAATTTATTAGTGCAAAATTAGCTATTTTTAGTTTTTAGTGTAAAATTATCTGTATTATTCTGTAAAAACATCTATTTTTACAGTGCAGAAAAGAAAGGATATAAAGTTGCAGCATTGACACTATGTTTCCTTTCAACACAACTGACCCTATACCATACCTCATATTCTATATTCAAGTATTTTTTGAGACCACAAGATAATATTAAAATTCATGAAACAGTCACACACGAAAAATGCATTTAAGCTTCGAAAGCTTGTTGAAACTTCTACTCACGTTTTTCTTTTAAGAACACGATTCTCCAATGAAACGTGACGATTGATAAACCATTTCCGCCAGAAAAGTCAAATAAATTGCACCTTCTCAGGAAAATAAAATCTGATCAATTATTTAGTACCCAACGTTGTTAGACGCTTCAGATTATTTTCATTTTCTTGGTGGGAAGTCAGACTTTGGTTGTCAAAAGTTACATTTTTTACTTAAAGCAATTACGGAGGGATTTTTGTAATTGACATATATTGATTATTTTTACCGTACCTAAGCAAAAGGGTTTTTAAAATACTAAACGTTGTTTAAAAACAGCTTACTTGCATGCATAGATATCCAAAGCTGGTTTCATTTGGCCTACTTTTCCGTTAATGTAAAAAAAAAGACGAAAACAGCATTAAAAGTGGTTAAATGCATGTAAAAAATATCACCAAATCCAAAACAGTCAAAAAGGAATTTAAAAAAATAAATAAATATCTAAATGTTAAATATTGGAAAGTAATGTTTTGAGATGCGGAGTGCGTGTGTCTGTCTCGGTCTGTCGGTTCTCCCTAATCACTTTTGAATGAACAGTCCGATTTGAACATTTTTTTTTGTTCGAAAGATCTGGGCGATAACACCTTACTCCCATACTTCACTTTTTATTTGAACAATTTTTCGTTCAATTTCGAGCAGTTCAAAAGAACTTATATTTCCCCACAGGAGCTAATGTTAAGACCAATATAGATCCCGAACTAACGGGCGGATTTCCTTCAAAAAAACTTTGGTGTTAAATTGGTGAAAAATGAAGGGGAAATATTTTTTATGAATAAGCTGTTTTAAGGACTTCGCTTCCGACTCCTTGACTCCGACTCCAAAACCGATTCTTGATTCCGACTCTGCAACCATGATAGAATTGCAGGCTTGGAAAAAATTACTGACTCCTGCTATAATAATTTTAGAGCTTTCGAATCTGACCACGACTGACGACTCTGACTGTTTGACTCCGTCGTTGAGACCGAGTCCTTGAATCGGACTAAGACTCCACAGCCGTGGCAGAAATTCAGGCTTCGATTTAATGACCGACTCCTTCTGTTTGAATTTTAGAGCCTTTGACTGACTGCGGCTATAGACTCCGACTGAGGACTCCGTCGTCTTTTCAACTCCAATTCTGAATCTTCGACTCTAACTCTGACTCAGCAAACATGGCAGAAATGCAGACTGGGAAAAAATGTGACTCCTATTCTTAAAAAAAAGAACTGTGCAGACGATTTTTTGTTTATTTAATTATTTGTTTTATTTTATTTATTATTATTATTATTTTTTATTTGTCGCACGACTTTTTTTGAAACAAAAATATGCAATTGAGAGAATATTTTATTTTGCATTTATTTTTAATAATTGACAACGGATTAAAAGTAAAATTCGATTGATTTTATAAAAGAAAGAGTTTTTTTCTGATAGGTAAAATGTTTTTTGATGTGCTTTCTACTGTTCTTTTTTCGTATTTTTAGAAACGAACAAGGAATTTTTCTTTGGAACAACTGTATTAGCTGCATTGTTTAAAAGGTGATACAACTTTATTTACTCCTTTATTTACTTTCACGTATCTATTTCATCAGATGAGAGACATTCTAGTAGCCGTAATGAAAACGAAAATATTTCATCACTTTTTCTAACCTCTAGTTTACAAAGTTTTTCACATTTTGCACGTCATAACTGCTTTTTAAACAAATGAGACTCAACGCGTAAGGAAGAATGCATTTTAAAATGCAATACTTTATAAAGTTGTAACACATGAAACGAAAATAATAACAATAATAGTAATAGTAATAATAATAATAATAATAATAATAATAATAATAATAATAATAATAATAATAATAATAATAATAATAACAATAATATTTTGAGAATCAAAAGGAGAAAACCTATTCTATTGTGATGTACTGTAACAAACTTTAATTGAAAACTCAATAGACTACTTTTAAAATTATCATAAGCGTTTGTTTCTGACATAAACATGCTTTGAGTTATTTTCTATGCGTCGAGTCTTTTTTTAGAAAATTTTAATTTATTATAAGTTATTGTTTTTTTTTTTTAATTTAGATTTTAGAAAAATAGATTATTATAAAAATGTTTCAGAGCATTTTTTATGCGCATCTTATTTGAAACAATAGGCAGATAATAAAGTGCATCTCTGTTGCCTTATAATAAGTTTAAAGTTTCAAACTCTTCACTTTTAAAATCGCTTATGATTGACTATAACTAACATAACAGTTAGTTTTCAGAACTGTAAATAACTCATCCTTTACATAAGAGTAGCATCCTGCAACATAATGGTGTCCATTTTGCTCGATAATGTTGTTTATTGAATCATTTGTTGGGAGCTCATGACCCTAACATTTTTTTTTTTTTTTTTGAAGCATAGAATCCCCTTTATATTCCCAAAATATTCTTCAAAAATCTTGAGTCAGACATAGAAAAATCTTCTGTTTTAAATCGCTTTGACGGAATACGAAAATTGCTATTATTTGTCTTCGAAACTTGTTTGAAATTTGATTATAGAATGTGTCCAAGAATTCCAAAGTACCTGTGGCCGTTATTCTTTAGCAAGTAAAGCGGAGAAAAATCACTTTATTCAGAATAAATGTTTCTAAATTTTAAAGTAAATTCTGTAAAAGGGACTTTAGTGATTTTTTTTCTTCAACTGTTTCAAAAGAAAGTTTTTCTTTTTCCTGTTAAGCAGAATTCAAGGCATTCAAGGCATTCAAGCATTCAATTCAAGGCAACAATTTTCAAAATAATTGTTCCTCAACATAAAAAATGTTGAGGAACAATTATTTTGAAAACTATCGCTTACTCGTAACTGTATTATAAGTTTAATTCATAGGGCTAGTTTTCGTAATTGTAAAGTAATGATTTAGTAACGTTTCTATCTTTTCATTTTTGCAAGTAGTAGTTCTGAAAATTTTCAAGTCGAGAAATAATTCGTTTCTTGAGGAACAGAGTAAATACGTTACGGTGACATCGAGATTACGATATTGCTTTAAAAATATTTACTGAACCGTTGTGAATTGTTTAAAGACATAACAGTCTACCCAGCCCTGGAAATAGTTAGAAAATATCATCTTTACCACTAAACATACTAATTATAAAATAAGCATTCAATTTCAAAAAATAAATTTGATTTGATTTTTTAGTTCCAAGAAAAAAAAAAGATTATGAAGTTAAGAAGTGTTTTTTAAGAAAAAAATAAACTGAAATACGTTTTCAAAAAAAAAAAAAAAAAAAAAGTTTTTACAACATTTTGATTTTAAATAACTCCGTTATAGAAATACATATCCTTTTATTAAAAGCTATAAGAAGTTCTCTATCAAATTCAGAAGAGTTACCTTAAAGAATGTTTCTAGCAGTATCTAATCAAGCTATACGGAAAAATTTGTTTTTCAAATAAAGATTTGTTTTTCTAAGGGAACTACATAATGCTGTAATATTAAAAAATAGTAATAATACATTTAAACCCTCAATTTGAACACATACAATTCAAGCACAATATTCAGTTGCTCTAGTGAATACTTTATTTTATTGATTATAGTTCTTTAATTTGGGGGCAAAACAACTGCACTGCTTAAAAAACAGTTGGACGTAATTACTGTAGTTGAAAAGAATAATTGTTTTGAGGGAGAGCTTTTTTACCCAAACGATGTAATTACACACTGCAAAATAGTCGAAGTTCTAGGTTCGTGCATTTGTGTAATTAAACGTTTCAAAAATAGTAAAAAAAAATTGCTAAGATACTTTAAATGAAAACGAGCTTAAAAGTCATAGAGTAAATTAGTGTCGAAAATTACTGAAACTAGACACAAAATTAAATTCAAGGAAAAAAATACTATGAAGCCAGTGAAAAAGTTGTTGCAGGTAATATATTAAATGGAACTTATTTCTTTCACTGATACTCAGAAATTTTGTACATAACATATAACAATATGTTAAATATATGTTATTCCTAAGGGTTTTTCAATATGATTGGTAGAAATTTGAAGTCATTGCAATACACAGTCAGCTCTTAATCTACTTATATTAAAAACTGAGTATGTATCTATCTACCTTTCTTTCTATCTATCTATGTCACGCTTCCTTCTCCTGAACGCCAATGAACTGAAATTCGAACCAAGTACCGATAGATAGGCAATTTTTCAGGCTTCATTAGTTTTAATTTATATAACTGTGCGATGTTAATAAACGAAGATATTAATTAAATAGTAGTCAAATTTTAA
Organism: Uloborus plumipes; assembly: GCA_038373865.1. NCBI lineage: Eukaryota > Metazoa > Arthropoda > Arachnida > Araneae > Uloboridae > Uloborus > Uloborus plumipes. Next base: position 170,115 of record JAXGGA010000870.1, read on the forward strand.
GCGATTAGACCAAATGATTAAATATGAAATCTATTGTTGCAAAACGTGGTTGCTATGAAACAGTAATAACAATGATAATGAGAATTTTGAATGAAGGCTTAACTAAATCAAATATGAAAATCATTAGCGGGACACGTACGTTGTACTTTTATCGCTAGCTACTTGCAATTTTTTGGAATATAAATTAGTTGAAAAGCCATCTACTTATATTAAAAACTAAGTATCTATGTCTGCTTCTTTCCTTTGAGCGAGCTGAACTTACTGAAACATTCATCACCATCTTGAAGGCGCGAAGTGCCCATGCAACATCTCAATAATTCGAATGATTTTTCGATGCAGGAAAAAAGAAATTTTCCTCACTACTTTCAAGGCACGAAGTGCCTGTGCAACGCCGGGCCATGTGCGTGGTATGTCTTGAAATCGAATGAACATTAAATTATATCAAATAATTATAACTTCAGAATGAGGTAAAAGTTAGAGAAGGGGGACGTTATGCATCAACATGCCGCTTGAAGCTAATCTAGCTGCCCTAGCAGCTAGTATAATAATATTATCTGTTTGACCTGAGGTTAAGGGAATGACGACGTTAAACAGCTATTAGAGAAAAGAATTAACATCAAAGATTGTGGGCGCATTGTGATCTTGTTTATACATTTAGGCTTTTATATACATATCTCCCTGCACAAGAGCTTCATAAGCTTAGATACTATTTTTTTCAGAATAAAATAATCAGATATGCAATACCCGTTATTAAAAAAAAGCTGTCGCAGACTGGCTGTCTGATTTGCTTTTACTGACATAACCTTCCAATGTTGAATATAAACTGAGACAACAAAAATAGTATTAATTTTTAACCGACAAAAAAAAACGGAGGAGGTTCTCTATTCGACCGGTATATATATATATTTTTTTTTTTTTATGTATGACCACGCATAACTTTTTACTGAATAGACCGATTTTGGTAATTTTTTTTTTGTTGGAAAGGGTACACCTCCCTGGTGGTCCCATGGTCCCCTGATGCGGGGTTTGAGAACGGAACCCTGAAGAAATTGAGGGAAATCTTCAGAATTCCGTTCATGCGCACCCTCTTTGCGCATGAATTGAATTTCAAATTTCACGCGCACACACTTGCGATTTGATGTCCATTAGGTCACAGTAGCTCGCCGATAGAGTGACCTAGCGGTAAGACGCTGGGCTCTCATTCGCAAGAGCTTAAGTTCGATGCTCGACGGAGTCGGTGGATTTTCAAGCAGCAGAAAAAAAATGCACTGTCTACGTCGAACGATTATGCGGCATGCAAATCGCTGTTTTACTGATAGAACATGTTTAGTCCTGAGTACCCCAATTTTTTAAAAAATATATTTTCAGGCTCCCATCACATAAACTTTTAAATTTCAAAATTAGTGATGCACTAATGAATCGGCGGTAAATGGTTACTTTGTGGATTAACCTGTAGGCCAGTTTTAGCATCATAATCGGGTAAAAAACTAGTAATTTAAAAATGTTTTAATTAAATCAGCATAGAAATAAATCCTAAAAAGAAAAAAAAATGTTGTTAGTGGCAATCGCTTAAAATTTTAGACGCTTTAATAAAGTGAGATGAAGCGTCACGATGGCAACATGACACTATTCCGGGTATACATTTACACTGAAAAGAATGAAATAAAAATAAAATTTTATAAAAAAAAGTCAAAACCGACTTCAAAAACGCAGCTGAAAATAGCTCTAAAAAGTAAAAAATAAATTTATTCTTTGAATACCATCGATACTTCTTTTAAACATGAGTTTTGAAGTCGGTGCCGAAACAGTTAATAAAATCATTCGTGCCCATTCTTCAGTTACATGTTTCATAATAAAAACAGCCTTAAATATTTCATAATCAATTCCAAGTGTTGTTTGAGAGGAAAAATCAATCAAATGGTACAATCAATGGGTACGAATGATTTTATTAACTGTTTCGGCACCGACTTCAAAACTCATGTTTAAAAGTAGTATCGATGGTGTTCAAAGAATAAATTTATTTTTTACTTTTTAGAGCTATTTTCAGCTGCGTTTTTGAAGTCGGTTTTACTTTTTTTTATAAAATTTTATTTTTTAATTAATAAAGTTTAATTTATTAACTTCTACATTATCAATTTCAAACAAATAAAGGAAATAAGAACGTAACCATGGTAACAGCATGAAAAGTTGCTTCCCGTTGATAAAATAATTCATTTCATCTTTATTTTCAAATTTTATTCTCAAGCTTAAAAATTTTAAAATCGTTTGGCTTGTTTTGCTCAAGCTAAGCCTTGAATTTCCGGGATTCTAAAAACAATTATTACAGCTCTTCTAATGCTCGTAGAAACTTTTAGCAGAAAATTTCAAGCTGTCAAATGACATAAGACTTGAAAATGTGCATGAAATATTTCTTCTCCATTTTGTCGAATTTGTACGAAAAATGAGCTAAGAATTAGAATAGAAAAAGAACGAAATAGAACTTTAGAAAAAAACGCTTCGTAGTGCATAACCTTCTGCTACAACGCGCGTAACAGACAGACATAAAGAAAGAAAGAAAGGAAGGAAAGACAGACCCACCTTCAGCTTTATTGTTAGTAGAGAAATCTCTGAGGATGTGTGTCGCAGATAGCAGGGGATTTTTTTTTTTTTTTTTTTTTTTGCTGTTCAATTTTTGAGCAATGGCAATTTTTTTTTTAAACCTAAAACGTCGTATATTCTGCTTTTTAAATTGGCCGTCTGTCAACGTCTCCTCCATCTCATCTCCTGCAGGGAGCCCGTGCTGGACAGCGCAGAGTAACAAGACCGAGTTTGCAACAGGGTGCGTCCCATTGTACTACCATGCAGTAAGTACATGGTGGCAATGGAGCACTAACTTACGACGGTCTACACAAACACATAGCAACACACAAACGACTACACACACGCCTCTCAATTTGTCATTGAGAAAAACATAATTCGACTTTAAGATGTCAAAATTCAAACTTTTTTTAAAATAATTTTTAACTTTTTTATTTTTGTTAGTTTACTTCAGCCATTACAGTATCCCATAAAAAGCATAGCTTCAATAATTCAGACACTTAAAAAAGATAATGCTGTACATTTTTATACAGCTTTTACCATGACTTAGAGACATTCAAAGTAGTGAGTGAATTTATTTTTACAAATTCCATATTTAAAAGGTCTCGATGTATTATAAAATAAGAATGCAGAAATTTTAAATGGCAAAATTTTGTCAAAACAAACAAAAACCTTATGTTTAAATAAGATTCCTATCAAATAAATAAACCATTTTTTGTTTTAACAGAAAAATATTTCGCTTTTAGAATAGAAATCAATTGAACATGAAATATGCATTTACAATGCCATTTAAGGCACTGTAAAAGTCATTGAAAATTCATGGTTTCGTCTGATACGGACTTGAATGAAAATATATTTTGCTTCGTGAAAAGGGAGTAAATACAAAGCAAAATATTAGTGCTTTAATCCGTTTGATGTTCAGCCTTTTATCGAGAGAACCACTCTTCTCTTAATCAAAAACAATTCAAAAAATAGCAATTCAAAGAAAATCTGATTATTCTGTTTCCTCTTTTTGTGCTTTTCTAAATACATTTTAAAACAAATCATTGGTATGGGGAAGATTCAAAATTTATATTTGCTCTATATTTCATTTCCTTTTCATCGATTAAAATCATTTACTCGTTACTGTAGGAATAAGAATTATACATTTTTTTCCTCTCTCGATATTCTGTACTTAACGCTCAGAATATATGTATACTACTTTAACGTGTTATTTTGTCATTAAATTTTTGTACGGATTCAGTCTTTCTGTTCATGGTTTCATTTAATATTATTGGATATTTTTATAAAAGGTTTCATCAAATAAAACTAAATACATGGAACAATTTTAATGCATTTAAAACTACACAAACGGGTTTAAACACTCATTTTAGCTAAAAATGTATTTAATGTGTAAACTGCATATTGTATGTTTATTTTAAGAAACCGTTTCCGTTTTCATAGGTGTAGTCCCAGAAGAAAAAACTCCATATGGGTTTGTCTGAAAACTGGCTGGAATATTTTTTTTTGCACTAACATAAAATTACGAGATATTTGTAAAGAACAAAAAAAAAAAAAAATACGTTAAAGTTTCAGAAGGTATTTCTACAGAGATAGATACACAAAACTTGCTTAATACAATTGTTTCACCTTTTTTTTACCCTAGTAGTAATAAGTACCGCATTTGCTTAACATAAATGTCATTTTAATAATATATCTAAGCCTTTGCAAATTCACAAGCTTTTTATGGATGTATTTCAAACATTTGATAATTTATTGTTATGCACACTTGGCACGGAATACGAAAATTAGCTTCAGGTCAAATTACTGTTTTTTCATGACTATGATAACTGCTATATTTTGTACATAGAAATAGAAAACAAACAATAATGATGCATACATTCTAATAACATAAAACAAAGTCACCCTGCATAAGGTCGAAAATACATTTGTCATTTTACAATTGAAGCTACATTATTAAGTTTAATTAAGTACTATCTAGTGACTTTTTTCTCCCTTAACCCTCCCCCGTGTTGTATAAAAACAAAATTACTGATATGTTTGAAAAGTTTGACAGGATACCAATAATTGTGCTTTGTATTTTTACATAATCTGACCCCCAACATAACCAGCTGTCAAACTTTCACGAGAAGCTTATATAAGAGAATTAATCATGCAAAACATATCCAAGATCATTTTTTTTCTATTTTTAAGCTTTGCAAATCTTCGCTTGAGTGCACTACACAGTATGAAAAATATCTGTGACAGAAAATCAATTACACAGAAGCGTCGAATGTGCTTTTTATTATTCATGCTTTAAACAAATTTTAGCTGAGTTGTATGCTACTTCTTTAACATCTTTCAGTCAGCTGGACTGATTTGTAGTTTGAAACTAAAATTTCATTCAGATATCCGAATCCGTGTTTATTAAAATATATTATAATAGCTATTTATGGCAATACGGCTCTGAAACTGGTAATTCCAAAAACAGTCGGGTAAGCGTTTTTGTTCATACGTAATTAACGCTTCATCTGTTTTTTCTTGATTGATTTTTGACACAGTTTTGTTCTTAGATTAAAAAATACCTTTTGAAAGGATAAAATTAAACAGTTTAAGTTTCCTTTTTTTTTCCTTTTAATTAAAAAAAATTCAACTTTATGAAAACGTGTATTCCAATATACTTATAGTGCCATGTCTTCAATTGGTCTCAAGCTTATTTTTTCAAATTTGCAGTAACTGAACAACTAAAGCATTTGGAATTGTTAAAGTTTAAAATCGTGAGTACCAATTTATCAAACATGCTTCTTAAACGCAGCTATAAACTAAGTTTCATTACAAATTAATTATTTTCGGAGCAGTTACTGCTACAAATCTCAGTTTTTGAGGTCACTTTCAGTAAAAATTATTTGTGTCACTTTTTCTGCATTCATCTTAAATAGAACTACAGGCAAATTAAAGTGCAGAATCCGTTGCCCTAAAATAAATCTGAAGATTTACACTCTTGACTTTTAAAATCATATACGACATTGCATAAAAAACGTAAGGTTTGATTTTTAATACGTACATGACTCATACTTTATTAAAAGAGAACATACTACAACATAATTAAATCCGTTTTACTCTACAATGTTGCTCTTTGAATCATTTGTTACGAGCCCATGACCTAATCAAAATATTTTTTTTTTAAGAATCATCCTATCGATTCCCCTTGATAGTTCAATCCGCAAAATATTCTTCTGAAATCTTGACTTAGTGCTAGAGAAGTATTTTGCTTTAAAACGTTTCGAAGAAAAAGTGAATTGCTATTATTTGTCTTCGAAACTTTTTTTGAAATTTAATTATAGAATGTGTCCGAAAGTTTCAAAGAAGCTGTGACCTTTTTCCTACAACAAACAGAGCAAAGAAAAATAGTTTTATCCAGAATAAATGTTTCGAAATTTTGAGGTAAATTCTGTTAAAGTGATTTTTGTTAAGTTTTTTTTTTTTTTTTTTTTTTTAAATTTATATCAGGGGGAAAAAATATACTTTTCTATTGTAAGGCAAAGTAAATTCCGATAGATGTTACAGTATGGTTCTAAACGTCATTTAATATTTTTGCCAATCCTAATACAATAGTTTATATAAATACAAGAGGTTACTTTTAAGTTGTAACCTCTCTCCAAAAAGTGTGTATTGCATGGGTTAGTGCGTAGCTAATAGTATGGCATCTATCTTTGTTTAATCAAAAAGATAGAATGTTGCGTTTTCCCCTTGAACTCTACACAGTAGGGTTTTCTCTTCCAAATTTCAAAAAATATCATAACTTTAGCAAAACCCGAGAATTTTTTATTAATTATGAAAAGCAAACGTATTATTGTGACTAGCTTTAGGTAATTTAATCAAAAAAATATGATTTGTCTACTCTTTGTAAATTTCGACCTTGAAAGTAGCCTTTTAAAGGTGATGGTGGTCCCTAAATCTTTGGTCCGTCATAACTTTTGTTCTACTGGTCCTAAAGTGATGCCGCTTGGTACCCAGCATACTTTTGTCCGTCCGTACCTAATTCTGTTACCAAATGTTGGGGTTCCCTCTGAAAATTCAGATTTTGAGTTCATTTTACTTTGTATCTAGCCCCTTATCGAAATTTTACTCACATAGTTTTAAAGAAGACTTTAATCCATGTCACAAGACACCTTTCTTTTGTTCTTGGTAAGTATAGCAGCCGAATAATTCGGAGTGTTTCGTTTTTTTTTCTATGACTGTACCAAAATTTTACTTTTTGACATTTTTCCAGTTTTTTAAGCGTCTCACACAAAAAACTATATATATATATATATATATATATATATATATATATATATATATATATATATATATATATATATATATATATATATATATATATATATATATATATATATATATATATATACAGGATGTTCCAAGTTAACCTTCATGACCTCTATTTCCTCAACCGTTCATCCTAGATGTATACTTTCATTTGCAAAATTGCTCGAAATAAAGAGGAGAGTTAAGATATGGAAATGTTGAAGCGAAAAAAATAATTGGATAAGAAATAAAAAATTAACTTTTTATAGGGTCTCCGGGCCCCCAAACTTATATTTAGGGAAAGAATCTCCATTGAAGAATAATACTTACACAAAAAAATGACATTTGTGCGATCAAAATCCATGGAGAAATGAAATATGAAACTTTATGACTTATACCACTTTGCACTAACGTTATTTTAAGTGATTTTGTGGGCCATATACACGCAAAATTCGCACCATTCAGAGTTCTTTCAAAATATTCTTTATTTTCCTGAAATATATTTAACTGAAAAAGTTATTTTTCATGGGAATTAAAATACGCAAAAAAATTGAATAAGAAAGAATGAAAATGTCTTGCTGAATTCGTGAATATTATATGTAAATTTACCGACTGTATAGTGATTGCTTGAAATAACGTAATTCCTTCACTACAAAATAAAATCGGCTTAACTATAAGTATTTCGTTAAGGCTTGAAGTTACGATGTACACTACGGAACAGTATGTAGAAATGGTGTTGCTTTACGGACAATGTAATCGCAATGTATATTATTTCTTAGATTCTACATATTTCGTATGTTTAATATCTTTGTATAAAATTGTATAATAATTTACCTTGTCTTGTTATGTTTTTTAGTCTTGTAGCATCTGTATTTATTTTTGAATACAATGAGAAGCGAATTTTTTCTGACATGGACGAAACAAATTTCATTATCGTACCTTATCTAAAAGCTCGTTATTCCTCTGGCAGGGCGAACATTTTCTTTTGTCAATTTGTTTACGGGCCCTTCGCATTTAAAACTCGAATATCTCCACGAATTTTGATTGCACAGATGCCACTTTTTGTGTTAGTATTATTTTTCAACGGAAATTCTTTTCCTAAATATAAGTTTGGGGACCCGGAGTCCCTATAAAAAGTTAGATTTCGTATTTTTTAACTGAATTATTTTTTCGCTTCAAACTTTCAATATTTTAACTCTGTACCTCATTTCGAGCAAATTTGCAACTGGAAGTATGCATCTAGGACGAACGGTTGAGGAATTAATTTAATTTTAATGTCATGAAGGTTGACTTGGAACATCCTGTATACATATCACAGAAAAAGAAGACCGCTCTTAATCCTTTTACTAACGAAATGTACATAAAATTAAGTTTGTTCGTATCTTTTAAAGTAATCAATTAAAATAAAAGTCCATCCTCATTTGGGTAAATTATTGAAATCTTTAATAATATTAACAAATTTATTATTTTACTAGAGTTTCTGCCAATACCAAACATGCTGTCATTTTCATTCCGTTTTGAAAGGACAATAAATGGATTTGTTAAATACACAGCATGAAATATTCATTGAAATTACTGCATTGAATCCATTTAAATAATACTGCACGAAGTTATTTTGCTAACTATGACAGCATTTTCCAATTCTTTATTGATAAAATTTACCTTTAAATTTGTTTCAATTGATGTTGTGCAATAAAATAATATATTGTCAAGTGCATAATTTATATTTTCTAAAGACAGTGAATGAAGTTATTATTTCTCGACACAAGCGGGGCTGTATTAATCAAAAATTAAATATTGAAAGGAAATATTTTAGCTCTTAATTTCACTTTCTCTTTGGTGATGAATAAAATATTCATTGGGGTCAAGTGGAGTGTATATTGAATTTAATTCATCGCTACTTCATATCAATTACTTTGGATAATAGATAAAGACTAGACGCAAAAAAATGACGGTTATATAAACCACGGTACTTTGGTAATGAGTAAGGGAGAGTTGTCACAATTTTGTAGATAGTTGGTAATCAAAGCTTTCTTTTTTTTTAAATCAGTTTTCACTTTTGTTTCGTAATTAACAAAAGGATGTTTTTTTTTTTTTTGAAAATCTTTTAAAGTCATTTATTTTAACCTGAAATGATGTAGGTTAAGTCCCCTCCTCATGGTATTTAAATAGTACATGGCAATTCGGAAGTAAATTTGTAAGGTCCAATGCTGTCCTCTAGTACCCAACAGTAAAAAACAAGAAGTTCTGACAAGAATTAAACAAGCCTTCTTTCCCATATACCGATATCGGTATTTTAGCATATGATTAATATTCTCTTAGTTATCTGAGACTATAAATATGTCAAACATACCTTTGTAGCAAATTATAATTTTAACGTTCATGAGGCACTAATACGCAGGGATACATTATGCAGTATCCTTGCGTATTAGTGCCTCATGAACGTTAAAATTATAATTTGTAATTATAGCACTAAGGTATCTTACCCAAGTAGCACACTTCGTTGAATAAAGGTTGTAAAATGGTTATTAACGTTGTGACAAGCGATTAAAAACGTTTATAAAACGTTTAAACGTTTTTTGTGCTACCTGGGTATTTTTCTTTTCTATTCCTTTTTAGCCCTTACAGCTGCTTTCTAAGCACAAAATGCTGTTGTCTTGCTAATTAATTTAACTCCTATTTTTCGAATAAAATTACTTGTAGTTTTTTCTTTTAAGGCAAAACACGGCTATTATTATTGTGCATTTGCATTTTGGAAACACAGCTAGACGTGGTTTTTTCCACGTTTAGATGAAAGATTTCTTTGGAAGCTTATAAAAACTGTCCCAGCTCCGACAAAACTCCAGAACAAAACAAATATTCTTTCTAATGTCTCAGGTCACACATCTATAAATATTTGTTCAATATTTACTTTGTTTTCTTTTTCCTATGTACAATCCAGAGTCACATATTTGGAGTGAAAAAGTTTTCCGTCTGTTTTGTATGCATGAACGATTTTCCTTTTCCATTTTCTCACAAACTCATTCATGTGTTATCTTTTGTGATTTTACGTTTGTTTTCTATATATATATATATATATATATATATATATATATATATATATATATATATATATATATACTGTTATTCACTTAAATAACGTAATTACATGCTCATATTCCTAGTTCTTCAAATTGTATAGCTTATGGTATGGTTCTAATAATTGCAACTCAATTATTCTATATTTTTGCTATTGAACTTGCGTTCAGTTTTTTTTCAGTCCGCCTCCTAGTTATAAGAGTTTATTATTTTTTTTCACTTTTATAATAATCAGTTTTACATGCAATCTCCGACGTTTAACATGCAATAATAATAATATGATTTAAGTTTGAAAAAGAGGAAATTCAGTATTTATATTTCTTTAGAGCCTTATATGTCTACCTGTATCGGTCTACAGATACATATTTACATCTCTGTGTTTGCTTGTTTGTGTTTATCGTACGTAACCAAATGCATTATTTGTGTTTCATTAAAATTTCTCTCGAAGAAAAAATCGTCTAACCATAAATTTCGCTCTTAATACTTGAAAAGAAAAAAAACTCTAATGATTCATGCTGTGTTCGTTAAAAATATTCTTGCATCTTCAGTAAAATTAAAAATAATGTTTTCAAGCAATAATTGAATATTGAAGACTATGAAAGAAGAAAAACTCTTTAACATTGATTTATTTTTGTTATGACCACTACATTATAGAAATAAATAAAAAAATATTTTTCAGACTTCGTATTCAACATCTTTGTAAATCTTCAAAAATTGACTCCCCCTCCTCGAGAAACATTCTTCTTTATCCTTCTTTAAAATGAAAGAGCTCTTTCTAGACTTGGAAAAATCACAAGAAATCAGTCTCAACACATTGGGAAACTGCAAATACACTGAAGTGACAAAAGTCATGGGATACCTCTTAATATCGTGTCGGCCCTCCTTTTGCCCGGCGAAGTGCAACAACTCGGCGTGGCATGGACTCAACAAGTCGTTGGAAGTCTTCTGCAGGAATATTGAGCCATGCTGTCTCGATAGACGTCCATAATTGTGAAAGCGTTGATGGGGCAGGATTTTGGGCACGAACAGACCTCTCGATGGTGTCCCATAAATGCTCAATGGGATTCATGTCGGGCGATCTAGGTAGCCAAATCATTCGTTGGAATTGTCCAGAATTTTCTTCAAACCAATTGCGAACAGTTGTGGCCCGGTGACATGGCGCATTGTCATCCATAAAAATCCCATCGTTGTTTGGGTACATGAAGTCCATGAATGGCTGCAAGTGATCTCCAAGTAGCTGCACATAAGCATTTCCAGTCAATGTTCGGTCCAGTCGCACTAGAGGACCAAGTCCATGCCATGAAAAAACAGCCCACACCATTACGGAGCCACCACCAGCTTGAACAGTGCCTTGCTGACAGTTTGGGTCCATGGCTTCGTGGGGTCTGCGCCACACTCGAACCCTACCATCGGCTCTTACCAGCTGAAATCGTGACTCATCGGACCAGGCCACGGTTTTCCATTCATCTAGGGACCAACCGATATGCTCACGTGCCCACGAGAGTCGCTGCAAGCGATGTCATTCTGTCAGTAAAGGCACTCGAGTCGGTCTTCTGCTGGAATAGCCCAAGAAATCCAAATTTCTCCGCACAGTTCTAGCAGACACGTCCATTGTACGTCCCACATTGATTTCTACGGTGATTTGACGCAGTGTTGCTTGTCTGTTAGAATTTACGACTCTTTGCAGACGTCGCCGGTCTCGATCTTTAAGTGCAGGCGGTCGACCACTGCGCTGTCCATGGTGGGATGTTATGCCTGAAATTTCATACTCTCGGCACACTCTTGACACAGTGGATCTGGGAATGTTGAATTCTCTAACGATTTCCGAAATGGCATGACCCATGCGTCTAGCTCCAACTAACATTCCGCGTTCAAAGTCTGTTAATTCACGTCGTGCGGTCATCATCACGTTAAAACCTCTTCACATGAATAACTTGAACAGAAATGAAAGCTCTGTAAAAGCACTGCGCATTTATACCTGTTCTATGCGATGCTACTGCCATCTGAAAATTTGCATATTGCTATCCCATGACTTTTGTCACTTCAGTGTATATCTGAAAAATAATAATAAATGACGAACATTTTACACACTAATATTTTAAAGCGAGATAATCTAATTAAATGTAATAACTAGTTTTTAAGAAGTGTAGCACTTAGTAATAAATATAACTAATATATCTTTCGAATTCTATTCTTAAAAAGACCTTCATACAAGCTCTAAACTATCATCTGCAGTTTTATTTAGCTCTGAATTTTAGAATTTGTTTGTTTTAAAAAAATAATAATAAGTTACGTGTTTAACTTCTTTAAAGAAAAATAATTTGACAATGAAACGTTTTCACGAAGACATTTCCCTCTAAAAAAGTATCTTTTTTTTCTCCACCCTCAAACTTTATTAAGTACCGCACATCAAAAATGGTGAAAAATAACAGTTGTTTTTAATCAAGTAATGTTAACCACTCAGATAAATGTGTGCGAAAAAATACGCTTAAAATTATTTTTTAATTCGATGTACAGATGCTCACGAACTAAATATAATAAACTTATACTGAAATTAGAAATAGGGGGCTTAATATGTATTTAAAATCCTTATCCTTTTTGCATTAAATTGAATTCTTTCATTTTAGAAGCAATCTTACATAATCATTGCAATTAGACAAATATTTCTTTTCATAGCAAACAAGCTACGTTTAAAACAAAGTAGGGTGAGTTCTGGTAAGTGCGTCCACGGGGTAAGTGCGTCCACTGGGAATTATATGAACACTGTCTTGAAATGGCTTCTGAAACACATCGACTATGTTAGATAACTGTCTAATGATAATTTCAATAGGTAGAATTCAGGCCTGGGTTCAATAGACGAAACACAATCAAAGACAACTTATATGTCTTCAAAAAAACTTTAAAGTAAAGATTGAGAAGGTTTTGTTTCAGTTTCTCTTGTAGTCATACCAAGCAATTGAAGTCAAGAAATGCAAGTTGTTTATTTTGAGTAATAGCTACTAATAAAATACATGGGGTATTTTGATCAAATACTCTAACTAAAATTTGTTTATATGACGGTACGCACTTCCCCTTTCTTTAAAGTAAGGTGGGGGTAAGTGCGTACCATTATGATGGGGCAAGTGCGTACCATTATGATGGGGCAAGTGCGTACCATTATCATGAGGCATATGCGTACTAATATGCGGAGCAAGTGCGCACCATTATGATGAGGCAAGAGTGTACCATTACGTGGAAAATCCGACTCTCGTAATTCACCTTTAATTTTGCTTATAACTCTTTTATAAGCCGATTATAAATCCGACGTCATTTCCATCAAGTATTTATATTAACATTGAATGCGGCATAAGATTTCAGTTTTATTCATTACCTCTGAAATATATTGGCTTTTAGATGTCAGTTAGTAAATTTTTCGTTGAAAATAGCGATCATAAGCTATACTTAATTTAAACCAGAATGACAAATGTAGCAATGAAATTAAGTGAAACACTAAATAAGAAACCAACTG